>CAIGRO010219053.1:0-10592 GCA_903798355.1 Fraxinus baroniana | reverse complement strand
CTTCAGGAAATAAGTTTCTGAATACGAGTTCTCCTCGCCTATCCTTTCCTTTCCTTCCACTCACGGGAAGGGCATTCAGCTTAATTTTATCAAGTAGTAATAAAAAACTTCGAGAAGAAACAACTATCGAACTGATAGTAAGGACATCTAGCACTCAAGTGATTAACCCAAGAAAAATATCACACGACAGCAAAAATCAGAAATATTGACAATCATCTTACATCCGTAAACAATTTTAATGACTGTATATTTCTTTAATCTCTTGTTTTTTAACCTCTTAACAATTTCAGATTCAATATTTCCCAGAGTAAAATGTTTATAACTTCTGTACACCGTTGTAGAATATATTTCAGGCCTTAATGTCAAAACTACACTCATCGCTTGCAATAGCTTAGATCTGTGTGATTGACGCTTCCATAGAGATTTATGCTTTGCCTGATTAATACAGTGAGAACTTTATGTTGTTCACATGAAAGGCCCACCCGCACCGTCAAAACAAAGACCCTTCTATAAGAAAAGGGACCAGAAGAAAAATGTGAAAGAAAATGAACAGTACAAGTATGAACAAAAGAGATGGAAAATTGAAAAGGAAAAAGAGAGGATAATATATACTTTGAAAAAAATAAGAAACTGAGTGGATATGCCAAAGAACCCTTCTCACTTTGACTACTTAACTGCTTACAAAAATAAAACTTCGAAGTACCTCTATAGGCGAAATAGGCCTCTTAAACTTTCCAAAAGATTGTCCTTGTTCAGGAGCAAGATGCTTGGCATTGACAAACGATTCCGAAGCAGATCCTGGCTCCAAAAACTCCTTTAAAACCAATCTGGAGTAGCTGGCAGATTGAGTATTCCTCAAAGATGAAGCCAATAGTGATATGTTCTCAAATCCCTCCCTAGGTCGATAACAAAATAGACTTCCATTAAAACGCTTAAAAGGACTGGTTCTCTGTGAAAGAAACTCAGTAGGATTTCCAGAGTCATTAGTGGTCTTGGGAAAGTTAGAGGAACAATTCTTGTAACTTCCACAGGATGGAGAACCTCCTTCAAGATGATTCTCAAGCAGATCATATATTAATCTCTTGATATGAGATCGTTTGAGGGAAGCTTCACCAGTGGGAACCAATTTGCATTAAGCTAGAAAATACAAAGACTAATGTTAGTCATGCATAAAAAACTCATGAAATGTAATTAGCTCACCAGAAAGGCAGAAACTAAGAAAAAGAGGTCCAATATCAGTAAAACACACACTTTTTTCTCTCCCTCCTTTATGTCCAATTTTTCATAGTAGTCGTATGCTTCCAAAGTTATGATTGACTGTAAAATGGAATTTTTTAAGAGGAAATCAAGAAGACGATGCAAACATCAATTCAATCCTCCAAAATAGTATGCAAGACAATTCCAGGTTGTCCCACTAATTGCAAACCCTCAAGCAAACTAAAGATTGATGGCATGGCACAACCCAGGTAAGCTATAAGAGGATAAATAAATCAGAATAATGTAAAACAAAGCAGCGTGCTTACAAATTTGGAGGACGATGTTATGTTATATATGCTAAAATTAACTGGAACTTCTTCCAGAAAAAGCTCGATATAGTGAAGCAAGAAAAGTCCACAATCATACGAGTTTTGCTGCTGAGGTAGCTGCACATAACATGAACCAAAGTCAAAAGGCTGCTATTGTTACCTAAATCACTATAAACTAACCAGTTATAGAAAAGTACAGGAATCTTCAGGGTAATATGTCAGCTGGAGACACAGCAAATAACAGAAATACAGGATAGCGGAAATTGTGTGCATGTTCTAAGAATATAAAATCATGTTTTTTTTTTTCATTAGCGTATCTCTTGCTCATGATTGAATCATGCCATCATATTATCCCTTCCAAATCATTTATAGACAGAAGTAGGTAGGTAAATACGGACATGAAATGATTAAGGTTCTAAGTTAATTTGACAATAACAACAAAAATTTTAATGTAAATTGGAAAGCATACAATAAGGACACTTTGATTCCCTATAATCATATAGGTATTTTATATGGTGCAGAATCAGAATCGGAATCTTTAAAACAAGAAAAAAGTTGAACCAACTAAAAAATTTGCAGAGAATAATTTTGTTGTAATGAATTGGTCATTGAAAAATTATAAAGCCTTTTTTTATATAAGCAAAATAATCACGTGATCCTAATAGATAAATGAAGATGAGTAATTAAAACCTAATTGAATATTTAATCAAAGACCTATAAGAACAAAGTCCTAATAAAATCCTATTAGAACAAAAAAAATAGGTGGGTCCTATTTTTACTTGAATTGTCCTACATCTTCTCCCCCACTTGAAAAAAACTCATCCACGAGTTTGGTAGAAGAATAGAAAATTAATCAATCAACAGAAAATATCCAAAATTTCTGCATCGTGCGGCGAGGATTTGAACCTAACTTTTACTTGAGGAAAATCTTTAGCCACCGTTGTCATATTCTAAACTCATTGAAGCGACCAACATTCATAGAAGTCAAAATCTGCAATTTTTTGTCAACAGCATCTTCAAACCTATCCACCTTCGTTCTAGATTCTAGATCACGGTTCATAATTTAGCAATCCTCCAATCATCTTCGCAAGGATGCATGACATTACCACCATAAGGCCATTCTGATCAGGACATCTATTTTGTTATTTTGGGCTGTATTTATTTAGGATGTATTAATTGGGTTTGTATTTATGGTTATGACCCAAGCCCCTCTACTTTTAGGGTTGCAATTTTGTTTTAGTTGGCTTATATGATAAGTTGGAAGATAGATAGGTGTGATAACTGTATGTGTTCTTCTCCTTCGCTGGTCTTCTTCTTGTGCTCTTTCTTCCTTGTGATTGATTCTCTTTCTCCATTGCTCCTTAGAGGTTTCTTTTGATCCAACATCAAATTTGGTTTCGGAGCCTAACTTTAATCCTATGACTAATACTTCATCTACAAGATATGCATATACTCAACCCATATACACAGCGAATACACCAATAACCAACCTATTTTCTTAGCTACCGTTGTTTACCCGCTATTGCAAATCTAATCAATATTTCCACTCCCCCCACCAGTTGCTACCACCGTAAGATTCATCGCCACCTCCACCATTCAACCCAATTGCCAATATAGATCACCTCATCTTCGCCACCAACACCATCGATAATTGCAACATTCACAGAAGATAAAAGGAAAGCATTCAATTTGATCCCAACTATTAGACAACAAACGCAGCTTGGATAACAAAGCAATTAACCTATACACTTTGGAGGATACGATTCTAGTTCAGCAACAATCTGTAGCGAATAGAAACCCACTTCTACTCCCCATTTTTATCCTGTACAATTCTACACACAGTATGAAGAGTAGATCCAACCACCGCAAGTAATCTTTTTTTTTTTCCTACAGCATATTCACGATACTTTTTGACGATATTTTGAGGACCATACAGCTCCATTTGACCCTTACTTTTATGAGAGTGATGACACGAGGCAAATTTTGGTTGTAGTTTTTTATCCCTCACGGCTGTCCCCAGGATTTGGATTCTTAACCTTTCCCTTAAAAATGACTTAAAGGGAGGTCATGTGTTTGAATCTTGGAGAACGCAACAGAAAGCCATGTGGGGTTAGTGGGCAGGTGCCCACCAAAGCGGATAGTATATATAATACAACGACTTGCGCAAGAGGCCGGGTCGTTAGAGTGACACTATATTTTTCTAACTTTAGTTGACTCATAGTTCAAGCTAAAATGGGTGGCATCACTTACAAGAAGACAGAAATTTTCAGGCTTCTAAACAATTAAGGGTCAAAGCTGGACATTACCAATTGTTCTTTGGCGTCAGTTCCATTTTATTTTTTTTTAGTTTCTCACTGACAGGACTGCAATAGGTATTGCCTCCTAGTATTAAGGATTTCTTCTCAGTTGTCCTTAATGTTGAAGACAGAGACGGAAAGATCCTGGGTATGTGTAGCACTTATCTGATCAAGTGGAAAGAGAACCAAAGAGTATAACATTGTATTGAACTGTATATGAAGAGATTTTAATCATAGTATTGAACTGTCTACTAAGAAATGTAAAGCATAAGTACCGCACCCCTTTTCCGGACAATTGAGTTTTTATCTTTGCATATATGCATACAGCTTAAATATAGTTTTTTGGAGAGTCCATTTTCCTAAATATTTGCTTAAACAATCTTTGCACATACATGCACCCCCCTTGGGGCATCAAAACAAACTATACATCTATACTGGAAGATAGCAAACTAATCAGAGACCAAAAGCAGTACCTCCAGCAAGACAAATTTTAAATTTCGAAATTTTGCATGCAAATCTTCACAAGCTTCCTTCTGTCTTTCTTTCCACTCCTCCCAGAGGTAACTGTCATTTTAAGTTATAAACGGCCAGGTCAAGAATTCAAATTCAATAGATCGATAGGTTTCCATGAGGGAAAAAAAATCTGGAGACAGAGAACATGAAAACATCAAAAAGTAACAGTAGATGTTGAAGATTAAAAGCTGATTCAAGATCCAGTCAATTTCAATTTTTTCTCAAATGATTCAGTTAAAAAGCATTACCATTTGCCCGAGCTCACTTTGAGGAATAGCCTTATTGTCAGTTGTTACACATTAGTTAAATACTTTTAATAGTAGTAATGTCCCTTCGGGAACATCTAATGAAAATGAACAATGCTTTCACTAGTATGTATTATTTTTCAAACAAGGACTATAAGGTGAAGATGTGTTGTGAACCGACCCCCGATTCCCTTCTCTTCGCTCCCAGGCCTGTCAAGGCTCGCAAACTTGCACAAGGCTATTTCATACTCTCATATGCAATAATGCCAAGAGAAATAACCTCTTCTTTGTGAATACATGCACACGTAATCCAAATATTACCTATATTAGAGAACCCAGAGAAAATAGTAGAGAACCATAGTACCTTTGCATAAGATCATGGAGGCCTGCATGACTTCCTCTGACAGAATTCATATGCAATATGCATGGTACTCTAACTGATTTATCAGTGTCTACACCAAAAATATCATCAGAACATGTAACTATACCAGAAAGTTAGAAGACAGCATGCCATTGGAAATAACTTGCCTTCATACTTCGCCACTTCACCAAAATAACATATTACTATAACACTCCAGTGATAACTGTCATAACAATAATGCGACTTATTAGAGATCATTATTAACATTTCTTGATGTTAGACATCAGCATTCCTATTCAAAAATAAATATATAGATAAATAAAATAAAATAAAATTACTCTATTACAGTTATTATGTGAGCTCTTACTTACTTACTTATAATTTACAGGAATGAATATGAAGTCCTTCTCAAGTAAGTTCACTTTCCTTGTCCATTTGCAAACACGCTGGAAAGCAGCCTTGCCATCAAAGTCTTTGTCCATGTTGGCCATTTTTCGAAAGAAGAAACTGTTAAAAAAGTGGAACCTACACCTCTCCTCAGGTTTTTGTTTGTTCTTCAAATATCTGTTAGAAGATAATGATTTGGTTAATCAGACAACATTAAGAGTAGAACTATGAGCCAAAAAGAGAATTTAGAAACTGTTGCACTAAACCAAAGCCATTCTCCCGAAGTCCAAATTAAAGAGATTATTTATCATCTATTCATCCAGAAACCAATATTCTGGAGTAAAATGGAATATAATGCAAAATGCAAATATGTTAAAGCTGATATCCCCAACTCTCTCTTTATCAACTTATATTTTTGCTTGTCATTCTCATAAAGCAGGGAAAACCAAAAATGTCCAAGTTTATCAATCTCTTATCGTATAGATCTAGTGATGCAATGCAAAAAGAACTTCAATTGTTATAAATTCCTATCCTGCAATCAAGTGAAAACCGTTTTCATGCATTGCTAGAAAGATGAAAATAAAAACATGGTAACATATATTCTGATACACTTACTTGATGTAAAAGTCTATTATTGTATCATTAACAAATGTATCTGGGCGTAGTAGATCCACATCTCTCTTACTAATGGAAACAGCATCAGGATCCCCCTTTGGATAAATAACTTCTTCAAAAGGCATAGTGAAGCTGCATCATTTCAAATCAGTCAATGTATATTCTAGAAGAAGCATTACAATTAATTTTATCCATTTTCACAATTGTAATTGTGCTTGATTAAAATATAGTGACTGCCAATTGTGCGAGTGTTTTTCATAATTAGCAATTATTTTTTGGGCTAGAGATGGAAGAGGTACAATCGATCGATCTCCACACTTAACCCTTAAACAAGAAGGGGGAAGCCGAATAAAAAAAAAAAAATACTCTTCTTTATTAAGCAGCAATTTATTTATTTATTTTTTTGTATGCATGTGAAATTGTGGTGTCAATTCAGGATATAAAAGAACTGGTGAGAAGTTTATTTTTTTTACTCTTTGCCCATTCCTGTTTTCTTTTCTCATTTTTTTGGGGCGGTTAGTTTGCAAGGGCACGGAAAGACCACCATTAAGAGGATATATTAAGAAAAATTTAAATGAATTGGGGATTAATGCGTAAACAACCTGAATTCAACCAGTCCATTAAAGTTAGCCTACATGGGGATAAGCTCAGAAGTCTATAAAGTGTTCTGGCACTCAACTTCTGTTGTTGTATGACCATTTGCACATTTTAGATAATGGATAGGATGAGGGGATAGTAACTTCCATCTACTTTGGAACTTCTTATAGTGCCAAAGGGGGAAAAAAAAATTAAAAAAATTGCTGTAGTGTAAGTGGTAAATCAGCCATGAATATGTGTTGAAACCTCGGAACACAATTTAGTCTACTATCCATTTATCCACCATTCATTAATATCTATTTATTATTTAAACCATTAGTAAACACTTCACAAACATGCTCTAGTTCTCACCCCACCTGAGAATAGATTATAGATGTCCTTCATGCATCAAAAACAATCAGGAGATACCTGATTGCTGAGTCTAAAGGATCTGAATGGTGGTTCTCTGATAACATGCAAAAGTTAGTCACAATACAGATATGTCATGGACTACCAGATAGCTTATGTTCTCTACAGAACGGAAAGCCAAAATACTTTCGATGTCCAACGTGGTAAACCATACAACTTTTGCCGCATTCTTACACTTAATTCAATAAGCAGTGCAATAATTTAAGACTACATGCAATCAAAGTTCTTTGTTTAACATTTTCGATCAAAGAAAACAATAAGATATGACATTGACCTCATAGTGACCAGCCCATATTCATCATCAAGAACTGCAGGATCACAATACACGCACTCCGACAATAAGGTAAAAATGAAAGTGTCCACAATTCTGATTTCTCGTATGAATCACACCTTTGCATATGAAATAAAATTTGAAGGAATCTTTCATTATTAAGACTTTTCTGTTTCGCTGTCAAATGTGCAACTATGTCAAAAAAATAACATTTATGGAACCATATTAGTTTTTGGATAAAACTGTGCTGATCTATTTAAGTAGTTGCTTGGTAGTTCTTTAAAGTGCTTTTAAGTTATGGTTCCTATTGAATGTGTGGATAACAAGTGGCATTAAGTTGTTGATCCTTCCAAATGTGTGGATAAAAATTATGTTTGACCAACATAAGAAAATTTAAGCTTTGCCAAACATGCACTATGTTTATAAACTACATAGAAAACTCTACTAAAAATTATTAAAAAAAAAACAAAATACACATAAAATAGTGAAGTATGTTTTATCAGAGGCGACATAGAAAAATCACTCACTCTCTTTCAATCACTTGGGGAAATAGCTTCTTGGCAGCAGCATGGTTTTCTCATCGGGTGAGGCCTCTCTACATGCTTCCATCCCAATACTGCAAACAAGAGAAACACAAAACCATATTATATCATTAGAATTTAGAACAAAAAAACAAATATTGTCATTTCATACAAAAAAAAAAAGGTCCATATAAAATATTCAAAAATTCTACAGAGAACAAGAATCGAAAGGAAATCAACTCAATGAAAGGTCAAAACACAATAATCAATGACTAATCAACAATTATTTATGCAATTAAATTCTGCTGCACATATAACTTTACAATGATGCATACTACTAAGTCAACAAAGCAGTATCGGAAACACGATGGTCTTCATAATATTTCACAACTTACTCAATTTTTTTCTACATATTTAGGGCGTGTTCGGTACGGCTTAAAATCCAATTAAAATTGAAAATATAGCCGTTACTGGTCCCCACTCGTCTAATAAAAGTCAACAATAATGACGAGTTTTTCAATTTTAATCCGATTTTAATCTCTACCGAACATGCCTTAATGCCATTGAGACATTATGAGAATACAGAGGAGAAGGAAAAAGAAAAGGAGAAGCGATAAAGCAAATTTCTCCCATAAACAATCGCTTGAGAACTATAATTTAGATATAATATGGCTCGTGAGAAAACACAGATTGAATAAATAAATGTGGTACCTCCTTGAGAGTTTAAGCTTTTATAAGAGTTAGCTAACATGATATCAAAACCCAAAAACTCCAACACAATATTTGGTCCGTCTAGAACTCAAAGTAGTTATTAGATTTCAAAATTAGTGTTCGAGAACGAGCCACCATGTTGCAAGGCATGTTAAGTGTAAAATCTCATCTCTTGAGTATTTAATATATATAAAGGTTTGGACTATTTTTCTTAATAATATTGACCTTTAAATACAAAAGTTCAAGGCTCAATATGGTATCAAAGCCAAGCGGAATAACCTGGTTCAACTCTTGTTGCAACCCATTTAGGAAAATTGTGCACATATATACCTTCAACAAAATAGTGAGCCCAACGTGCATGTGAGGGGCGCGTTGAAGAACATAATTGAAAGAATAAATGTTGCCCCTCTTTGGCATGTTAAGCTTATAGATGAGGTAGGTTAACAATTCATAACAAAAAGGAGGCATTCAATTGCATTCATGTCCAAAATTCTCTACATGTGGATTATTGAAAAAGAAAGCATTATCCAAGCAATGGAAAACCATAAAACACATTAAATATAATCAATCTAAATATAATTAACTAAATTTAAAACCCTTGTACTATTGAACAGTACAATATGCCACTAAGAAATCATATTTATTAATAACACATTCATAATACACTTATTTGACTTAATAACTAAAAATAGAAACAATTCGTGCAAAAACAAAAAAGATGAGTTGAACACTCACTCAAGAAGGATACTCCATAGTGCCTTGTATCTCATATCAAGATATTGAATTGCTTTCTGTTTCTCATACCAGTCAGAGTCAACTGTTGAAAACTCTAACCCCTTAATTTCTAATGCTGTAAATATAGACACAGAAAAGAACTGATGTAAATGACAAAAATGAAAGCAATTCACAAGCATCTATACTTCAAGTCAATTGCAACGATTATACAAGACAGTTAATGGTTTGAGAGTGACAAAGATTAACTAAGAATATTTAATTCTGAAAGAATATTTGAGCCAATCACACCTTCCAACTATATATAAAATTAAATTTTGTTCCTATTATCTTATGTTATGACAAGTTAGAATATTTACATTGGTTAGTTCTAGTAGAGTTAATCAATTCTAGTACTTCTATCCTTGTCCAATGTATGTCAAATATAGGTACACATGGAATACTCCTAGAATTAACTAGGTACTTTGCTAACAACATGCTTAGTACTTCACAGCCGGTAGCTGGAAAAAAAATTTGGACTTGTTTGAGTTTTGAAGAACAAACAAGTGTCAATATCTAATTGTTTTGCTTAAAATACATCATCTACTAACACCACCGGTAAGTACTATAGTATCGGATTCCGCTTTTAATGCAAGTAATAAGGTTCTTTCTGATCATAGATTAAAACTTAAATAAGACATACCTAAGAGTTTAATGTGTTAAAAGACTGTAAAGACGCAGGATGTAAATCGAAGATAAATTGGACAAAATGCTAGCTAACCATGTAAATGATATGAGTTCATCATAATTCAAGTATTTTAATTTTGCACAATGATTTTCATTAATATTCCTCACTTTTAGAAAATGTTGTATGCGTAACAACTTATTCATGACAAACTTAACTCCACCTACATTAAAAGTAGTCGGTCCCAAACCAAAACGAAGAACTACTTCAGAAGTATTCATCATGGACCCGCTCGGCTCAGCCCACAAGCTTATAGGCTGAACTGAACCTGATATCTGGGCACAAGCCGAACTCACACCACCTCACAATTGATAAAGGATTAGTTAACTCCCGTATGATAATATTGGGGATTAACTTTCTTATCTCTTTTCATGTATGATTAGATATTTTATAAATTCAGCAAGGGGAAAAAAAAGGTAGATAAAAGACAAAGTTTTAACAGCGAGGAATCATCATATGACACGGCAATTATTGCTAACATTTCTTTTAAGTCTATTTTGTGCATGCATTAATAACAATGTGTATTTCAAGTTTCAGGTGTAACTACGTAGTTTTTATTTGTTTGTGTGATATGTCAATTGGTCTCAATGATCCCTTTCAATAGGGTGTCGTCTCATTATATAGAAAGATGAAACGCTATACAAGGTAAGTATCTACAACCTAATTCTCATTCCAAAAATAGAC
>CAIGRO010218977.1:0-19868 GCA_903798355.1 Fraxinus baroniana | reverse complement strand
ATTCCTAAATAAACTAAATTATCCAATAACTCGAAAACAAAATAAATAAAATGGAAGAAAGCTTAGGCTCCCTCCCAAGAAGCGCTCTTTTAACGTCATTAGTTTGACATTGGCAATCCGCATCATGGAACTTTGAAAAAAGCTTTTGATGTCTTGTTCATTTTGCTTCTTTTGATTTTACTCCACTCTACGTTATTTTTCCAAACTTCGACATTGTCATTTTCAATATAATAGGATTTTTCCATTCCATCCAATTCAAACNTTGATGTTTTGTTCATTTTGCTTCTTTTGATTTTACTCCACTCTACGTTATTTTTCCAAACTTCGACATTGTCATTTTCAATATAATAGGATTTTTCCATTCCATCCAATTCAAACTCAACAACGTAAACTTCAACTTCCTCATGAGACTTAATCACAAAATCAAATTCTATACAATCAATGAATTTGGACGATTGCACATTGCTTTCATCGTCATTGATTTCTACTTCTTCATTCGGTTCCTTTGTGATTAGGTTGTCATTCACTTTAAGCTCATCTACAATCTTTGAAATTTCTTCGGATTGATTAATCGATCCGCATTCTAGATCCACAGGCAATGAGAAGTCTTTCTTTTCAACTCTTTCAAGTGAATTGTATTTCTACCTTTTGGATTCATTCCAGTAACTCCAATATCCAATACATATGTTTCTCTTCTAACTTGGCAAGTTTATTATAATACTTTGCAATTACCCTCTCGTTCAACAGTGGAGGACCATTTCCCACAAGTACGATGTCCTCATCCCCATCGACAGACACATAATCTCCCAAAGGCATGCAGACTTCATCAGATTTATCAATTGCTTGTTTTCGACATCTTAAATATCGTATGAACCTTAAAAGCTTTACTGTACGGGAGTCGATGCATGTATGCAAGCATTGCTCAGTATACTGCATCCCATAGCAAGTTGACATAAGATATCTTCTACAAGCACATAGTTTTTATCCATGTCGAGATTACTTATTGCAATTGTTCTACTCTCCTACCAATGTTAGAATCATGCATATACTATTTAATAGTACTTGAAAAATACCAAAAAGCAAAAATTAACAAAATCAAAGAAAATCTAAATTAAAACAAAGTCTAGTTGGTAATAATATTAGTGAAAATCAAATAAAACAATTACTGGCAACGACGCCAATTTGAACAGTGCGCAAAAGATACTGATAATTTATATCACAAGTGTACGGTGTCAAGTTTTGTAATATAATAATGGAGTTAAAGTATCGAACCCACATGGATTGTAGTTTAAATTTCTATTAAGTAAAATAATTATATAATCTCTATTTTATTTAGATGAAAGAATTGTATAATCCGTTATTTTAAACTAATATTGTGACGAATTCAACAAATACATGCAGCTAGAATAATAATCAAGTGAGAAAGCCTAAGGTTATGATTTCACCTAACTATCAAATGTGATTCTCAGTTATATCATTATTTTTAATCAATATTCCAAAGTTTATAAGCAAGAACGCTAACATAATTTTACTCCCTCTCTCGAGTGCCGAGCAAAAATTATTCCCATTCTATTCCGAATTAAAAAAAATAGAATTTATCAAGTTCGTTGTTCTTAAATGGAACATGCTTCAAATGAATTATACTTTCTCTCGAAATCTATAATTTTCTATGTTGTGTTATTCTTATGATCACGTCTAAACTCCCCCCTCTTGAGTGTCGAAATTGGCTAGCATTAAATCATTCAATTATTGGTTAATTAATTTAAAGTATTAAAATCATAACACAAATATATACATGCGAAAAATCTAATAGAAATAACTACAATTAATCAATCCATATTCTCAAATTTTCTGTTACAATCAAACCCTAGATAATGAATTTAGCTCATAATGTAATTTATGAAAATAGTAAAACTTATATAAAAAGACATAGGGAAGAGAATAGAGAAACTAGGATGTTGGGCCAAGAAAAGAGTCCAAAAAAATCAAAACCCTTTTTCTTACCCAGCGGCACCTTGGCACCACAATCATGTCACTGCGATGCCCAGTTGCTATTGAATTTTAGTAATGGTGGCGCTACGGCGTCCAGTTTCGGATGGAAACTCAGTACTGCGCATCTTTCATTATTTTTATTACAACCTTTTCTCTTGACGTCCGATTGAGGAGATTCAAGATGTGTTGGAAAGATAACACAAACGGCTACAACTTTGCTTTAGAAATCATTTTCCAATTTGAATGTTTGCAATGTCAAAGGTGAGTCTCAATATGAGACTGAAAATTCGGAACATTACTTTTCAGTTGGAAATTGATTTGAGATCATACTTTGCCTATATTTCATCTCTTTGACTTCTTTCTTCATTCAATTGACTCCTAGCACTCTTGAACCTTTATTCCGAGGTCCAACACGACTTTTGAGTATTTGCAGTCTGACCCTCGAACTTTGGATCTCTTACAATTTAGTCATCTTCTCCAATTTTGCTAACTTTTACTTATTTCCTTCAATTTAATCAACTTATATCGCAACATCAAAACAAATTTAAACGCTCCAAAATTCATAAAAACTAGTTAAATATTAAGTTTAGATGATATCTAAAATAAGAGTAAAATACACTCATCACTAACGCAAGATTTGATGACGGAGAAAACTCTTAACTGGATAAAAACTTTAGGACCAAGCCAGTAGTTTTCACTATAGACAATAAGAACTTACAGTAGGATCTAGCCCGGAAAACCTACTAGACTCGCTGATATAATTCACGCAATCTCTAAGACCCGCTAGAACGTACTTCACTCACGTGCTCTCGATCTTCTGGAATTGTCTCTCTCCTGTGGAACACCAAAAATGCCACATTCTTGTACTCTTCCCGTGTTTCTGGTCCAATCTCCCTCAAGCTTTAGTAATCTCTGAAAGCTATTAAGAAAGTACATTCCTAGTGATATCTAGAAAATGAGATATTTTGATTATATGAATTTGATGTTTTTCCAAAACTTGTGATTGATTGATTTCAAGAATCGAAAGGTTAAACTAAATATTTGGATGTGTTCTTGGATCTTGAAAGAATGATATAAGAATTTAAAGCAATGGTCAACCACCACCAAAATCGTGTTGGACATTGTGTATTTATAATAAGAGGTGTTTAGGTAATATAGGATAGATAAAACTCTTGAAACACTCAAACTAGGTTTTCTCGGACAACACTGTCGCTCGAGCGAGAGCCAGGCGACAAGCGAGTGACAATGATTCTGCTTTGATCGCTCGAGCATTAGCTAGACAACATGCTAAAGTAAATCCGACGACTCTTTCTTCTTGTTACATGTTCGAACCCAAAAATTCATAATTCATCTATATAACCCTACTAAAGACTAATTGAGTTTTACTACTCTTTTGTAACAATCTTATTCATTTACAATAATCCTTTTGCTTAAAGAATTACCAACATAACTAAAAATCTAACAGTAGGCTTTTACACTTGCGACCTATTTCTATTTAAATTGCATTACATTCCATAAAACAAAGTCACTATAAATCACATACCTATGTCAAATGAGCGGATCAAAATTCCTTATTAGAAATTGTGACTTCTGATTACCGAAATTAGTCTATCCAGTTTTATATGTGACCACATTTATCTTCAAATTTTGTGACTTCGAACCAGCTCGATAATCTCTTCGCGTTGATGATGATGAGCAATTTATGACATCAATAATCCTCTGCATTTTTGTGACCCTGATCGTGAAATTTCTCTTTTCCTAATTTATGATGATTTTCGATCTGTGACATCACACATCCTCCATCTTTGATTGAGCCGATTTCCAACGATGGGTATAGACAATTTCTTCTGTGAGATGTGGTGTCGATTTTTGTAAGTGTATTTCTATTGTGTGAAGCTTTCAAAAGAGTTTAATTTGGATGGAATTACTGCTTACTAATGTTAGAGAGTAAATAATTTTAAATCTAATCGATTATATATATAAAAATTTGGAATGATCTAATGAATACCGGATCTCATCCTATATTAAGCACCGATGATGAGTCTTATAAATTTATTGGTATAGTTTAAACTCAATTCAAATGTTGAGACCCACCGTAAGTTTATCCACCAATAAATTGAGCCTTCAGCCTTGGATTGACTTAAATTAAAGATCACGATTATTTGTCAAATAAATGTTAAATTTATGAGTAGGGGGAACGATCCCCGTTACATTTTTATCACTTGATTCGTAATTAATATTTTCAGATTTGCATTCATAATAAATTAATAATTTTCTTTATTGAGTATTATTGATTTCAATAGATTAAACCCTTGTTCGAGCCTCATTTTTTCTATCAAAATACATTTAATAGTGATTTGATCCCACAACTATACATTCTTTAATAAAATAATATTACACGTAAATTCAAAAATTTTCCTTATTTTTTAATTGCACATTCTCCATCAAAGAACTCTTACATTTTCATTACAAAACCAACTTATAGTCCGTTTGACATGACTTTTACTTTTGTTTTTGTAGATTCTTCTAAAAGCTTTTTTAATTAAAAGAAACACTTTCATAAAATTATACAAAAGAGTCCAAAAGAAACTTTTGGACCTCAAAAGCTCCTTTTTGACCTTTCAAAAATCATGTCAAACATTTCCTCAATGTTGCAAATGAAATAGAAGCGGAAAACAAATTTATGCTTGTGAAATCCTCGGTTTCACCTCATCATAGGAAAGGAAGATTTTGAAGGAGAAAAGAGCATGGCTGTTCATAATTCGGTATATGCTACTTTGCCGGAGCCGACATGATGACTAGAAATGCCGATCATAACCACCCTCTTACTCAGGTTCTTTGTAAGTTCAAATTGATAGAATCATATCATTCAGTAGCACACAAGTAGAAAGACCAAAACTATTTGCAATCAATGTGTTATTTTTTTCAAAAGCTACACGAAAACCATAATCAAGAAAATGTTTATATTAGTATATACAAAAATAGCAGTTGACTCACCTACCGGGTATATTCATACTAGTCAGTCGACTGATTTATTTATGCATATTGATTAATTTTGAGAAGTAACATTATCCAATCAAGACGAGTAACTCAAATAATCCCCACATATGAGTATATGCATTGTGCATTATGCGGTAAAGGAAGAATCTTGCAAAAGTATGGAGAAAGAAGATGAATACATTAACATAGCTTCAGATCAATAGGAATTCGTGCAGGAAATTGACGACATAGATTCTGACAAAATTTTGCTGTATTCTTTCCAAATCTGAGATATTACCTCAAGCATCAATTAGCCAATAAAGGCACTCAACTAACCAAAACAGGAAACTTGCTGTAACATGCCGACACAAAGTTCGCGGATTTATAAAATATTTCATGAATTGGTTATGGAAATTTTTGGACTTGATGCATATTAGAACTTTATCAATACCTTTTCCGAAATGTCAAACAATTTAAATCTCAATCGCACATAAAAGTAAAATTTTTCTAAGCAGATTGTAGTATCTTCTTGTAATCCTGGAATGTTCCGTCGAAAGGATTCACCTTGCCTTCTGAGACAGCCCACAGCTGATCTACACTTCCAGAGATCAAATGCTCGTCGTGACTTACCTGCAGATGTTGACAGACAACCGCACCATTAATAAACAAACTAAACCCCAAACCCATGAATCCTTCTTTTTATTTTGCAAGTAAAAAAATTACAATATGGTTCACCGTACCATTAACACACCCCCTTGGAACAAGACGAGACCTTGGATCAATGCTTCCACTGCATCCAAATCCTACAATTTGACAATTATTTCAGGCAACACTTTACTAGCATGCCAAAAGTAGAAGACTCGAAAGAAGAGTTCAAGTGCATGATGGGTACAATATAATACGTATAATATAGCTTCTTTTTCTTCCTTGATATAGCCCAGGCACATTTCTGGGCAGCATCATAATAAAGATTTTTCTTCCAACTAATCTCATCACGAATAAGCTAATTACGATAATATGCTAAACAAATCAAGCATCAAAGCATAGAAGAAATGCAGGTCATTTTTAAACATGGTGCTGAAATGTGATGCAGAATTAATTAATGACATAAGGAATCAAAGAGTTATTTAACGTCTTAGTCAAGGAGTTGAGTCAGTCAGATCTTTGTTTAGTTTTAATAATGTTTTGATATTTGTAGAGTCAACAAAGTCTATTTGTCTTTCCTAGATTAAATTAATATGCATTTAGTAATACTAAGAGTCATTTTAAATGTCTAGAAGTCGTCGTTGACTATAAAAGAGTATGTACTTGGAAGAAAAGGGGAAGAGAACATTATTATCAAATAAAGTATCGAGTCTTATTTCTCTGGCTTCATAACTTTCAGGTTTTTTCTTCCAGGATTCTGCCTTAAAAGAAATCTGGACTCCAACGGTGATTGGAGTATTAAATCTGTCTACGTCAAGTGGTATCAGAGCTTGCTTAAGATCTGTACTTGGTGCCAGATGGCTGGACAAGGTACAATGTAGCTGTTGAAGGAGTTACCCGGGAAGATTTTCATAATCTGCAGCAAAAGATCACCACTCCATTGTGCTTTAGATTAGAGCAGGCTGGTGTTTTAGGTGTCACTTTTCCTCCAGTTGGGGAACAAAGGGGGGAGCAGCAGAGAAATGTGAGAAACAGCCTCCTATTGGACAAATTCAGCAACCAGTTGATGAATCTTCTGATGAGGAAAGAGATGTAATTCCATTTCAAGGGCAGCATAGGTTTAATCATCTACATGATCAAGATTCAAAGCATCAAATTAGATGTCCCTGAATTTCGTGGAGAAGAACCAGAGGAAGTACTGGATTGGTTGAATGAAGTGGAGAGAATCTTTGAATTCCTTGAGCTTCTAGAAAATAAGAAGGTAAAGTTGGTAGCTATAAAACTGAAGGGCTATGCTTCTTCTTGGTGGCAACAAGTCGAGACGACAAGAGTTCAATCTGGAAAAGACAATTCAAAGCTGGCCAAAGATGCAACATATGATTCGAAGCTAATTTCTTCAACTAAATTATGAAGGAATTCTTTTTCAACAGTAACAATCTCTTCAGCAAGGAACATGCATAGTTTGGGAGTATTCAAATGAATTCTATAAAATGAAAACACGAGTGCAATTAGTGGAGACTGAAGTGCAGGTGATACATCGTTATTTGATGGCGGGGCTTGAAACTCAATATTCGAAATTTTGTGGAAGTACAACCCTGGACATTGTCTAATGCTATCCAACTAGCAATGAAGGTTGAAGGTCAACAAAGGCTGCCTAGCAATCGTCATATTGTATTAGGAAAAGATCACAGACAATTTAATGCCGATTATGCTCAAAGTGGCAGTGCTTTGAAGCCATCAACAGCCCTATATAATATAGAGAAATTTGGCTCTACCTCTAATTCACAAGGTCGATGTCAAGGACAAGGAAGAGGGTGAGGAAGAGGAGGTAATATCGCTGGAAGGAGCAGCAATCTCGGTGGATAATCTATTACAAGTGTGGAAAACATGGTCACAAATCATCGAAATGTAGAAAACTAAACAGTAATTTATTGGTTGCAGGAAAAATTAATGGTTCTAGCGGTCTTGAAGTTTCTGAAGATAATGGAGGGGAAGATGGCTTACTGAAATTTGCTGAAGATGAAGTCACTTATGAAGAAAAAACTTGCCAAATCTTGTAGTTCAACGAGCTATGTTAACTCCTAAAGTGCAGGAAGGCGATTGGAGGGGCAACAACGTTTTTAAAACCAAGTGCACTAGCTATGGAAGACTTTGCAATGTTATTATCAATAGAGGAAGCTGTGAAAATCTAGTTTCGCAAAAAATGGTGACAAAGTTGAAACTTGAAGTTCAACAACATCCAAAGCCATACCACATAGCATGGTTTAAGAAAGGAGGCGAAGTAAAGGTAACACATTAATGCTTGGTTCCTTTTTCTATTGGAAAATCTTGCTCCGATCGAGTTCTATGTGATGTGGTTGAGAGGGAGGCATACCATTTATTACTCACGATGGCAATTTGACAATCAAACTATACATCATGGGGAAAAGAACGTTTATGCCTTCTATAAAGATGGGATTAAAGTAGTACTTGCTTCAATGAATGATGAAGACTTTTTCAAAGCCTAAAGCAGCCAATGGAAAATCTTATTTGAGCCTACGGGAATTTTTGACTGAATTTGAGGATAAAGAAGTTGCTTATGTGCTATTAACAAGGGAAGTAAAAGATGTCTAGCAAACTATCCCTTTCGAAGTCGGTGCTCTTCTTGAAGCCCTTTCGAAGTCAGTGCTCTTCTTGAAGAATTTGCAGAAACTTTTCCTTCAGAATTACCTGTTGGTTTACCTCCAAACCGAATGATTCAACATCATATTGATCTACCACCAAATTCGAATTTGTGGAGGGGACGAGTGGAAGACTATTTAAGATTAAGGAGGGACTCTACGAGTGGATGGTAATGCCTTTTGGTTTATCAAATGCTCCTAGCACATTTATGCTTATAATGAATGAAGTCCTACAATCATTCATTGGAAAGTTCGTTGTCGACCATTTTGACGATATTTTGGTCTACAATCGAGATAAAGACGATTACTTGTAGCAATTGAAGGAAGTTCTCAAATGTATTATGAGAAGAAAAGCTTTATGCCAATCTGAAGAAATGTCAATTTATGACAGATTCCTTGCTGTTTTTGGGGTACATAGTTAGTTCCAAGGGGATTCAAGTATATGAAAGCAAAGTTGAAGCAATAAAAAGCTGGCCAACACCAAATTCAATTGCAAAAGTTCAAAGTTTCCATGGCCTAGCTTCATTTTATGGGAGTTTTATCAAGAATTTCAGCACAATAATTGCTCCAGTTACTGATTGCTTGAAGAAGGATAGATTTGAATGGTCAACATAAGCTAAAGAAAGTTTCGAGCATAATAAAAAGAGGCTAATTTTCAGCCCGTCTTAGCTTTAGCAGATTTTGAAAACATATTCGAAGTGGAATGTGATGCATCCGAAGTTGGGATTGGTGCTGCTAAATGATGGGAGGAAAAGGTACGGTACTTATGATCGAGAATTTTATGTCATTGTTCAGGCCCTTAAGCATAGGCAGCATTATTTGGTGCATGAGTTTTTTTATATTCAGACCATAAAGCATTGAAGTATCTCAACAGCCAAAAGAAGTTGAATAAGAAGCACGCACGTTGGGTTGTATTTCTATAGCAGTTTACTTTTGTGATCACGCACAAATCTGGAGCAAGCAATAAAGTAGCAGATGCACTTAGCCGAAGGACCATGTTATTGACACAAATGACTCGTACTATTGAAGGGTTCGACTCTTTCAAGGATATGTATGCCACTGAACTTTTCTTTGGTCCCATTTGGAAAGATTGCAAAAATAGACTGCAAGGGAACTATTTGCTGCATGGTGATTTTTTATTTAAAGGCAACAAGCTTTGTGTACCCGATTGTTCTTTAAAAGAAAGAATCATTCAAGACATGCACAGTGGAGGCTTGGGAGGACACTTTGGGCAAGATAAAACTTACACAATGATTGAGCAAAAGTTCTTTTGGCCAAGGATGAGACGGGATGTACATAGATTCATTCGCAAGCGTCAAGTATGCCAACAATCCAAAGGAAAAGTACTAGTCTACTAGACACTGGTTTGTATACACCATTGCCTATACCATTAGCACCTTGGGAGTATGTAAGTATGGACTTCGTGATTGGATTACCTAGAAGCCATCGAGGGATGGATTCCATCTTTGTAGTCGTCGATCGATTTTCAAAGATGGCTCATTTTATTAGCTGCAAGAAAACTAGTGATGCATCAAATGTCGTTTCTCTTATCACATTTTTGGAGAGCTTTATGGAAAAAACTCGAAACCAAATTGCAATACAGTAGTTCTTACCATCCTCAAACTGATGGGCAAATTGAAGTTGTTAATAGGAGTTTGGAAAACCTTTGGAAATATTTTTTTTAATAACCGTGGATGTCCGGGTCAACTTACGCGCACTTCGACTAATCCCACGAGACCCTGAAGTTTAGGACCGGACACTCACCTCAGTAGCCCTAAGGGAATTCGAACTGGTGACCATTGGAGAACAAACCCAAGACTTGACCAATTAAGCACCCTCTCAGGGTTGAAAACCTTTTGCAATGTTTGATTAGGAAAATCCAAAATAATGGGAATTAATCATTGCACAAGCAGAATTCGCTTACAACTACTCCAAAAATAGAACAACCGGAAAAAGCCCATTTGAGATTGTCTATGGTAAGCAACTAGTCCACTTTTATGATCTAATCCCGATACCAAAATATGGAAAGACCAATATAAAAGGAGAAGATATGGCTGTGAAAATGAAGGAGTTGCACAATCGCATTAAGTTAAGGATTGAAGAATCGAATTCGAAGTACAAAGAATATGTAGATAAAAAAAAGGAGAGATCAAAGCTTCAAAGAAGGTGATTTTGTGATGGTCTACCTACGCAAAGAGCGGTTTCCAATAGGCACATATTCCAACGAAAGGAAAATTGGGCTCTTCAAAATACTTGGGCGTGTTCGATCGTGCTTAAAATCCAATTAAAATTGAAAATATAGCTATTATTGGGTCTCACTCGTCTGATAAAAGTCAATAATAACGGCTAATTTTTCAATTTTAATCTCTACCGAACACGCCCTTAAGAAAATTGGGGATAATGCATACGAAATCGACCTGCCTCCACACTTGGGCATACATCCTACATTCAATGTTTCTGATTTTTATTTTCATCATGGAGAAGATTCGGATGGTCCTTAAACTCGAGGCAAGGTTTCTTTTACGGAGGAGGGAATGATGCAGAATTAATTAATGACTTAATTAAGGAATCAAAGAGTTAATTAATGTCTTAGTCAAGGAGTCAAAGAGTCAGTCAAGTATTTGTTTAGTTTTAATTATGTTTTGATTTTTGTAGTCAACAAAGTCTATTTGTCTTTCCTAGATTAAATTAATATGCATTTAGTAATACTAAAGAGTCATTTTAAATGTCTATAAGTCATTGATGACTATAAAAGAGTCTATGTACTTGGAAGAAAAGGGGGATAGAACATTATTATCAAATAAAGTACCAAGTTTTATTTATCTGGCTTCATAACTTTCAGGTTTTTTGTTCCAGGATTCTGCCTTAAATCTGGACTCCAACGGTGATTGGAGTATTAAATCTGTCTAAGTCAAAATGTCATCAATATTTGGGAAGTATTAAACAAAACTTTGGAGGTATGAGAACCTTCCAAATCAAGAGAGCCTTCCAATAATTTCAGGTGCAGAAAGGCAATTTAACCAACCCCAGCGCCTTTTTTCAAAAAGCTTGTCCCATCGTTAGACCAAACCCCAACATCCTACCAAACAATCCCCATGCCCAGCCCCAACCACCAATGCAACCTTTTTTCAAATAAAAAAAAAAAAATTTATGGAAAATGAGAAATAAAATGGAAAAATTTGCATATAGACTCAAGAATGGGGAGGAAGAGAATACAAGAACGAGAAGAAAGAAATAAGAAAGTAAAGCTGCTCTGTTCTATAGGAGTTCCAAAACTAGGCCCATATGGTTTACATTGTTTTTGCTGATGAAAGTTAAACAAATGATTTGATCACTTGCAAAAATTAGCAAGATATTTGGATAAGACAATCAAGACTAATCAAATTGTTACTCTCCAATCAGTTTTGTAATTTGATTATTCAAATATTTGAAATCAACCAGGGCCTTAAGCATCAGCTAAGAAAAGTTAAAAATTAAACAGCACAGGCCACTGAGTTTGCATAGCCAAAATGGAAAGAACATTCAGATAAGAAAATTAGTCAGAAGCTGGCAACACAAAAAAATTATTTACACCAAAATTCAAAGAAAAAATAATTGTGACCATCTGATGCACAGCATGCTTGATGATACAACCCTGTTCTGATGAAGTACACATCATATAATTTGTGCAAAAACAAAAAAAGATGCATAACAGATTAGTAAAACAAAGCTACACAACTTACAAGATGGTTTGATGGCTCATCAAGCAGTAAAATATGAGGCTTCTTGAAAGTTATCTTTGCAAATGCAACTCTGCTTTTCTGACCACCTGCCATATTGTTAATAGAAGTTCAAAATCTATTTGTACATCACAGAATAACACTATTCGCCCTCAACATAAAATGCAGTAGATGAAAAAAGTACCAGATAATGTGTACATAGGCTGTAAGGCAAGATTTCCAGTTATTCCAAATGAACCTAAATGACCTCTTAGTTTCTGTTCAGGCACTCCCTGCACAGAACAAAATATATCAGCATGCAGATGCATTCAAAATATGTATAAACAAGCCAGAAATATGAAGTCCTCAACAATTAACATTCATGGAATCTTCATTACTGAGTACGCCTAACTCTGAGGGGGAAAGTTATTTAAAATGAGCACAAACAATCTTCTTAAGTAAGCAAAAGTAAAAACATACAACTTCAGATAAACTCAGTTTATCATTGCAATGGTTTTTATTCTCTGTACTATACAGTTTGAAGTACAAATGTCTCTGTATCAAAGAAATTCCCCTCATTTTATTAATCAGATTTACAGGCATCCAGAAGAAAGTATAATGAGAAAATTGCATGCTATCGAATCCCCATACATTACAAGGTGCCCCTAGTAATACAGAAACGAGAAAATGCACATCAACTTATACATTAGGACAAAACATACTGGGAAGCAGCGCATCATATACAGAAGCGGATTTGAAGAGAGGTCTAAGCCGTCAACATGATGCTGACTAAACACAGCAATGCGAACCTGTAAACGAATCAAGGAGATGTCATCAAGGGAATGGGTGGCAAAATCGTATGCAAAAGAATAACCTACATGCAACCATTCGTCAGCTAAAAGTAACTGCCAAGCCTTTGCTCAACCATAAAAGCACCATATTGAAAACGCACAAGATATTAATGGTACAGAAGAATGAATAGCTTGAAGCCGCTTAAGGTATCTGAGACCATTTCCCGAGGAAACAACAAGCACAGAATACGCAAATGCAGAACAATAATTTGAATATTTGGACCTTATGATGGATTGACAAGATTAGAGAAGCAATGAAACAGGGAAGCCATGACTTCTTCCAGAAGATCACTATTGGGAAAACACAAAGAATACCTTAGCTGAACGGAAAACAGTTCCAGAGCTTGGTTGAAGCTCCCCGGAAATAAGTTTGAGTATAGTTGACTTTCCAATACCATTTGGACCAACCACTGTAATAAATCATATTAGGAGTCAGAGCACCTTGAAACAATTCAAAATCCATTATATAAGTAATAGGAGCCCTGTGGTTTTTTCCATGATCATACAGCGTTCTAATGTTGACAGTACAGAAAACAGACTAATAGGTAGATGTATCCTAAAGTTTAACAGAATTATTCATAAAGGTAGAGCACTTAACAGGTTCAGAAAAAAGTCTTACTTGCTATTCGGCTATCAAGATCTATTCCAAAATTCAAATTCTTAAACAATGTCGGGCCTCCAGGATATGCAAAGGATGCATCACTGCAATTGTTACAAAGATTAACAAAGTCAAGTAATTGTCTTCAAAAAGAACAGAAAAAACAAAGCAGTTGAACAAGAACTTAAATGAAGCAGATCGAAAGACAATTAACCACAAGTAATAATGCTTTGTTCAACAAACAGAGAACCAGGGAGATAGTTGCTTTTAAATCGTAAGAAGCCCAAAGCGCTTAACATTGAAATGTTATTAAGCATCAGTTGTCAAACCTGAAGCTTATAATTGGTGGTCCGGGTCTATCATCAGGAGATGGGAATTCAAACTTGTAGCTGCCCACCATAAAATGGAATAAAGATCAGAATTTATGGGAAGGCATCAAAATCACTATTTTCTAGACGTTAACATGTCAACATTGAGTTGAAATCAATAAACTACAAACTACACAAATATAGATTTAAATATAGGCATCAATATGGTCACAAAAAAAAAAAAATTACATACTCGGGATCATTTATAATTTCATCCATGTGACCCAACCGCTCCAGTGCCTGGTAAATATAAGGAAGAGTGAAAATGTAACTAATCTTTTAATAGAAAACACAAAAGTATTTATGCTCAAAATTTTATTAGCATCGCATCATGATACAATTGAATGAAAGTTGTAAATGGAACTAGTAACTAGGTCATCTTTCACAACTGAGATCACTCAATTTGATTGCTCGCCAACCAAGAAAATTTTGAGCAGCCAGAAATAACACAAACGTACCTTAATTCTTGACTGAACGTACCTTAATTCTTGACTGAACAAGAGATGCACGCTTGGCATTGTAGCGAAATTTGTCAATGAATGACTGCAATAAGAATTTTTTAAAAGAAGAGGCATGGTTAAAATTTCCCATAGAATAAGCGTGTATCCATGCAGACACCAAATTTGGAATATGTAGATAAGAAAAAAAAATGAACCTGTATATGGGCCCTTGAGCGTTCATTTGACTCAAATGCTTTCTGTTGGTTCTTGAGCTGTTCTTCTCTAGTTCTCTCAAATACATCATAATTTCCTCTGAAAGCAACCAGTTTTTGTCCTTGAAGATGTAGAATGTCTGTGACCACCTGTTAAAAGTGATTTAACAAATGATATGACAAAGAATGCATCAGCAGGTGACCAGAGAAATATATACACACTGATTGTCAGCTAATTTATATGAAAAGATAGCCAAGAGAGGAGAAGGCATACAGTGTTCAAGAACTCTCTAGCATGTGAAACAACAATAAACGTCTTCGGCCATTTCACAAGGTACGTTTCCAGCCACAAGACAGCATGAAGATCAAGATGATTCTGCCATGAAAGCGGAGCAAAAGTGTGTAATTAAGTTCAAATTACACGTGAATACACTAACAGACAGCAATATGTATAGCATACCGTGGGTTCATCAAGTAGTAATAGATCAGGCTCGATAAACAAAGCACGAGCAAGAGCTATTCTCATTCTCCAACCTCCAGAAAAAGCTTTCGTTGGCTTCTTCTGCATTTCTGGGGAGAAACTCAGACCCTATGAAATATTGTAACAAGTGGAGAGTTGAATTATAAAAACGTCATTATGTCAATTATTGATAATATGTAACAAGGCCAGGTACAACACGTTGGGGCATTGGAAGTATGGTAGTGAATCATGAGCCTTCAGCAAAGAATTAAATTCAAAGAGAACCATTTGAATGATTAGATAACTAACTATTATAGTCTATTAAAAGGTCTGATATGAGGTCAATTGGGGACAAGAAAGAACGGGAGGAAGAAAGAAAAGATAATCAGGTCAGATGTAAAGAGGTTTCAGCTCACCAGTTGACAGATAGTCATCAACCTATCAAGCCTTTTTCCAAAATGTATATAATAGGATCCTAATTTATAAGCAGTCAGTACAAAAAATGGCATATAACTCGAAGCAAATTGCCTATCGTTGACCACCACTTGTAAAGCCAACGAATACATTACCTCTCAACAACCATCATAATAAGTCAAAGATGGCTCAAGTCTGCATGATAGGGCAGAATACATTTAAATGAATTCAGTACCAGCTCCAATTTGAAAGGCCCCAAAAGTGAGATCCAATGGATAACAATACTTTTACTTTAACAAATTAAAAACAAGGATTATGACTGAAAAATTTCTACCTGCATCCCTTTTTATGTTAAAAATTAGCATGCCTTCTTGCTTGGTGTACCTTTTGCTTTCTCTATTAAACATCATCTCCTATTTGGCTATTTATGCAGACTCTAACCTGGCTCACATTGAGAAATGAGCAGCATTTGCTTCCCACTTGTGACTAAAGAAAGTAGGTGTGACACTGAAGCCCATGAATAATTTGGTTGCCATGCTTATGAAGAGGTTTGAGAAACGAACCGCAAGAATAGAT
Source organism: Fraxinus baroniana (assembly GCA_903798355.1). Classification (NCBI taxonomy): domain Eukaryota; kingdom Viridiplantae; phylum Streptophyta; class Magnoliopsida; order Lamiales; family Oleaceae; genus Fraxinus; species Fraxinus baroniana. Next base: position 3,975 of record CAIGRO010218977.1, on the reverse strand, counting down.
GCTGCACGTGACTCTGCAGAGTCAGCATCAATCAACTCCAGTCTTTTGTATATCTCTTCAAGCCTCTGTCCAATGGCATTTTTGTCAACCCCTCCATTCAGCTCCCCATTGATCTTTTCAGCTTCCCCCTCTAGGTCCATATCTCTCTAAAGAAGAATTTACATATCATACAAGGTTTTACACGGGCATAGATTCATTGCACAAAGAAAGTTAAGGCAAATGGAATACAAGTATTGCAACGGAGTAAACTTCATAATTTGAAAGATGTATCAACCTGTAACGCAAGCAGGTGAGCTTCTTCTTCCAAAAGCTGGGTTCTTTCAAAATCAGAATTTAGAACACATTCCAAAGCTGTTGTATCATCACCAACCACTTCTTGCTCCACGTGTAGTATTTGGCAATTTTTTGGGATGCCATCAATGGCATGCAAGGCCATGTACCTGAGGAAGGTTGTTTTACCTGTACCATTCCTTCCAACAAGGCCTAAAAGCAGAGAACAGAATCAATGACTCAAAAGAATTTTAGTTGGACTACCCCCACAACTTTATATTTCAACCAACATTTTAATGGCATCATGTGATTGCAAATTTTTATTTTCATTATATTTGATTCCAAAATTATTAGAAATAAGCTTAGCTTCTTGTTATTGTTGGTCAAAGTAGGTAAGTATATTTTAACCAATAAACTTGCTTCCATTCGTGAATTACGCGAAGTCTGTCTAATGTCAATGTAAATATAAATATAAATATGTTACTGCAATAAAAGCAACCATCACATTTATCAAGGGTTCCTCTCCATAACTAAAAACACACAACATAAACGGATGGACAAGAAAAGGCTTTAACAAAGGAAAAAACTTTTTTGTTTCAATGTGTGTGAATGTTTGTGTGTGTAGACACACACACACACACTAGGTGAACTTATAGATCATAGCTAAAATAAAAATCAAACCAACCGTAGTGTCTTCCATAAGATAGAGTCACGCAACCATCAACAATAAGATCACGTCCCCCAACGGATATATTAAAATTCTCCATGTGAATATCCCTAACAGCAGGTCCATCACTATGCTCATGATTTACACGTACAGCAGGCATTCCAGCTTTGACTGCTTCCATCTCCTCTAAGTGGTTTTGGTATTGTGCCTATACAACCACACAAGAACTAATGAGAAACCATACAAAAACATAACCAATCCCCACTGTCACCAATTCCTTCTATCCCCCTGCCCCACCTCCACAACCAAAACATCCCAGGCCCACCCCCACACACAAAAAAGGTAAAAGAAATGCAATGAAACAAAGAAAGTAAAAGGCATTAACAGAATGACTATATCTATACATGTACAATATACATATATGTAAAAAGATCATATTATTGCTATTACCTGATACACCTTGTTCTAACAAAGAGAAGGACTTGCTTAGGCTTTGCATAGTGCGGATTATGACATTAAAGAAAGTGTATATAAATAAAAGATGCGTAGGTCAACTTCTATTCCAAATATTATTTATCATATTACTTATACACTGACTATCACTAGGAAAGCACAGTGGCGGACCCAGCACCTGGCGAGCCCCGACGACCACCCATGCTGGATCCGCCGGAACAGTTTTTTTTTTTTTAACAATGAACAAACGCTTCAGATTATATGCCTGGTAAGTTCTTTTATTTACATATACTTCTTGTAGCTCAACTGGCTAGAAACTCATATGCTCACATGAGAGGTGCGATTTCGAATCCCTTTGTCAACAATTTTTTTGTGAAATATGTTTAATTCTACCATTTTTGCCAAAATTAAATGGAATAAGGGAGGGGATTTGAACCCATGACCCCTCCCTAAGATATTGAACACTTGACCATTGTGGCACTCATAAAATTTGATATTAAATTTACCAGAATAATATATGTTATATATTAGTGATTTTAATGCAATTGTAAAAATTCGAACCGTGATCTTCCATTGAATTATACAAAACTAGGGCACAATATCATTTAGTGAATATTGTTAATTTTTACAACAAAATTATATATGTTCAGTTTGAACAAAATAATTGTTATATTTAAATTATAGACCTCATTTGATTCTACTTTTTTTTCAAAATACATTTTTCTCTCTTCTTTCAATCGCACATTTTTCAATAAAATAATATTATATGCAAATTCAAAATTTTTTCTTATTTTTAACTGCACATTCTCCATCAAATCACACACTATTCCAAAATGCATTTTTTGCAAAAAAAAAAAAAAAAGGGCATCAAACGGGGCTCTTAATATTTTATTGCAACAACGGTCGACGATCCATGGTTGCCCGTGCTGAATCGAAATTCTGGGTCCGCAACTGGAAAAGCATGTAAATGTCGCAACCATATTCCCACGGATAATCATTTGACCTTTAATGACACTACTAATTTAACATAATTATAAAAAAAGATTATATTTTCTCATACCTCTCTCTGGCGATCCTCTTTCCTCTTCCTCCTTTCAAGCTTCATCTTGTCACGCTCAGTCAATAAAGGACCATCCACTGGCTCTGGCTTCTTCTTTGGAGCTTCCCCTTCATCCATTCCATCATACATTCTCAATGGTGCCAAAAGGCTTCTTACTGTTGGTTTTTCTTTCACCAACCCATGCTTCCCAAATTTCTCAGAGATTTTACTACATACCTATCATAAAATCTCACAGCAAATATTATATTCCACATCAAATATAACACGAGAAATAATTAAACTGTCACCTATTTTATTCACTTGTTTTAATCTTCCATGAATTCAGTTGATCAAATCTTACAGATATATGAGTATATACGTAACTTATAAACTGGGATATTAAAAAGTAAATTCATTGAATTGAACATTTCAATGGTTATATTATTGAAGAAATAAAAAGAAACAATATGCTTTCTGATAATAAATCTTGTTTTACTCTATACCGTTTACTCTGTTTCGCTACACATACTTCTGAAATAAAGAGTTAGCTAAAGTTCAACGTGATAACTGATAGCCCTCAGTAAACTGTAAAATAAGAAGAAAGTTAAAAGTTCAACTATCGTTAACTCAATAAACCTTTCAGTTAGAATTAAATTTTTACACGAGTTTTAATTTCACGAATAAACACCTTTTAGAACCCTAAAACCAGCAAAATAATGGATAGTTAAATTCCAGCCGCCAGCAAATTCTCTAATGAAAAAAGTCTTAAAAGAATAAATCAGAATTCTGGTGAAGAATGGTCGGATATATGAAATTACAACGACCATTACATATAATTCGGTTAAGGTCTGAATTATTAGAAATCCTATCTTAAAACGCAAGTAGGAGTGCCATTAAACTATTGGAAGATTTCTTCCATCAATACGTACCGATCGGCATTCAGAGTCGTCGGTGACACAGCCAGAATCCACAAGAAGTTCTCCTAGGGCTTCAAAGGCGCCCTCGCCGTCGACACCGAAATCGAAGTCCTCATCGGCCAGGACGTTGATGATATAGTCAACAATTGGCTGGTCCACGTCCTGGATGCGCCGCCCTATGACATCGTGCACCACTGTGCTCGCCACATCCGTCATCTTCGAAGGTTGAGGACTATGGGTTTTTGTGCGAGCCGCAATAATAACAACGGAAAAGATGGAACTTTTTCTGTTATAGTGTATACTGTATAGAGATTAGAGACTGTGGGAGGCTTCGAGACGACGACGTATGAGAGGAGTGGAGTTCGGGTGAATTGCATTTTCCCACCCAATTTTAAGGAAATACTGCCTTAAATCTCTTTAAATTTCTTTTGTTCAAGGGCTTTTTTAGGGCTACAAGCAAAAATCGTCAAATCGAAAAATCGAATCGAAATCGCATTTTAGAAATCGTCGGTTTGGTGCCACGTGGACCCGTCAACGAAATGATTTTGAACCAAACCAAACCGGTAAAAAACGGTTTGGTTTAGGTTTGAGAATTTTAATTGCAGTTTAAAATCAAACCGGACCGGCAA
>CAIGRO010218974.1:0-18761 GCA_903798355.1 Fraxinus baroniana | reverse complement strand
ATGAGCCTTAGAATTTTAAATTTTGAAGCCCAATTATGGAGTTAAAAAATTTTAAATTAGAAAAAAATCTTGAAAACCCGTCAAAATCGTGACCGTTTCTCCGGGTCATGGTTGAATCAGCCGGTTCGACGGGTTTTAACCGATTTTGTAAACTTAAATGTTTTGGCCCGATTTTGGGCCGGATCGGGTTTGACAATAAAACTAACGGAAATAATAGATTTTCCGTTAAAACAACAAATTCTGTGAAATTTTCCGTTAAAATAAGAATTTCCGTTTTATAGGCACTTTATATATATAGAAGATATATTAAATATCACATTAAGTAAGAATATTTTTTGGACGATTCTAACCCTATTGTAGTTCAATTATTTCAATAATACCTTAAGTTTCATTTTTCAATATGTAATTATTTGTTTCTTTCATTCAACTTGAGTCCAATACTATCGTCCATTTGCTGACATATCACCCGCTAAAATTGTCACAGTATTGCCTCCGCCGCCTTGTTTTTGTGAGGAAAAAAAAAACCCCAAATAGCCTCAAACAAACTGGTCGTTTTGATTTTCTTTTTCCTTTCTTCTTTCGCTTCTTTTTTTGAATTTCAATTCAACCTTTAAAATTGATCTCTCGTTTTAGGGGCTACAAATGAGCGTCTTCTTGAAGGCATAGAAGTTGATGAGAGATTGGAGATTTGAGGGGTTTTCTCTTAATTTTATTAGAATATAAAATTCGTGAAAAACGAAGAACGCATTAATTAGTTTTTGTTTCTTGAATGACTTGAAGAAATGTAGAAACCTTATTCTATATTTCCTCTTCTAATTCTTATTCATATATTACACTTATTCCATCTCATTTTTTGTAATGTATTTGTATATTGAAGTCGTCATAAATATTAATGTTAAAAAATGTAATCTTTTAGTAAACCATTAGTTAATTATTGTTGAATAAGTGTTGGACACTGTTTAATTTGTAAATATGGAGGAATAAATGTTGATATTTCATTATGTTTCATGTTCTTGTTTGATTTTATGGGGATTTTGAATATCTGTTTTCACGCATTTATGAATTTTTGGAAAAGTAAAGGCATTAGCATGTCAACATTGGAATTGGTAGTTCAATGTTGTTATTGAATTTCAAACCAACAACGTAGAATTTTTGAAGGGATAATGGAAATTTCGAACTGAAATTTTACATAATCTCTAGTTTATGGGTGAAATAAGTTTTTTGTTGAATAAATATCAAATTTGTAGACATCTAGTGAGTAACCATGTAAAATCTTGAGTTTGCTATGAAAATCTTAAACATGATGGGTAAATATTGATTGTTCTATGCAACTCTCGAGTTAGCTCAATTGTCAACTTCTACCACGCATAATATTCGACCAACAAATTGGAATTGCACTCCATTTTTTGCTTTTAACTATTTTTTAATGGTATATTATTTTCCGTGTAGAGATTTTTGTAACAAAATTTGTGCACTAATTTCCCCCCACATGCTCTGCAAATAGGCTCTTCGTTTTGCCTCTTGGTCCTTTTATGTATCAATAATCTTCAAATTCAGGGTTTAACCTATAAAAAGCAATATAGACGCTATAATAAGTTGAAATTTGTTCACTTCGCTACAAAACTCGAGATCTTACATTTTAAAGTTTCTATGAATTCTATATTTCTCAACATTTTGTGATTCTTCAAATTTTGAATTTTAAATGTCTATCTAAATCAAAGTTTATATTTTAAAATATTCGTCAACACGAGATTTCTTAAAAATTGGAGATTTTATTATTACCAATTCAAGATTTTTAACAAAAAAAAAAAATCGACATTTAGACTACAATTCTACATTTATAATAAAATTTTGTAACTAAGTTGACGTAAGTTGGAATAATAATAATAATAATAATAATAATAATACATGTTCACAATACACGAATGAGTGTTGCTCGAATTTCACTCGAACAAACGTAAAAAATATTGGAATTCACCAAATAACACAAAAATTAAAATATTATTAGTCAATAAAAACGTCTGTAAGGTTTTCAAAACCTTGACATATATTTAAAGAGTTAAAATGAATCCTAATCAAAACAAAATTCTAATTCTGTAGCTAAATCCAAATAAAACTAAATGATAAAATTTGACCTTGAAATTTTGACGATGTTGGTCGAAGCTCGGCAACTTGTTTTGAATTGAAAAATGCTTCCAGAATCTACTCGCTCACATAAATCTAACACCCGAGCTAAAGGTTTTTTTCGTAAATCCTTCTTATTTTTCCACTTTTCTAATTGATTTAGGATTTTCTCTTCTAATTATTTCGCATCATTCCCTTCAACTTCATAACAACTCAACCCTGAGTTGTCATCAGGATACAAAGACTTATTCTTATCTGAAACATACTCATAAAGATATGCGACACTAAACATCTTGGAAATCTTCATGTGCTGGAAAGATAAAGGATATATGCATTGGCATTAATCTTTAGTGGAATCTTAAAATTCTCATATTTCTTCAGATCTAGCTTCTTCTCACTTCCACCACAGTCTTTCCTCAAAAACACCATAACCACATCACTCAACTGAAACGTCATTTTTTTTAAGAGAATGAGGGCGGTACCTCCAAGATTTTATTAATATGTCCTCAATTGTGATGGATGAGTACCGTGGTTACAAATGATATCAATGAAATCAATTAATGAGGAAGTACTATTTCCCTTAGAGTGAAAGTAAAGAATAATAGGAAAGTAGTAAAAAAGGAGTACTACCCCCCTTACAAAGCACAAGTTAAATCTAAAATAAAAATAAAAGCAAAATACAAATACTTAAACTCTAGTGCTGGGCAAACCATATCTTTCAATCTGAACAAGCGCCCTAACATGTCGTGGTAGGTCGGCTAGTCCATATTCCTGGTATCTACGCTGATGCCAACCCTTGGTAGCAAATGCATCTGCAACTTGGTTCCCCTCTCTGAAGATGTGGGAAACCCTATCTCTCTCAAAGGAAACGGAATCTGCAATCTGTCTGAGTATCCCCTGGATAGGCCACGGTCCGCCACCTCTGGAGATACAGTGAATGGAAACAGTCGAGTCTGCCTCAACCCAAATATCTGACCAACCAAGATCTCTAGTTAGTAGTATCCCATCACGAATAGCCCTTAGTTCCGCCTCTAATATCATACATTGACCATATGAAGCTAAGAAAGCCCTGATACAATTTACTGCATAGTCCCTAAAGATGCCTCCCCACTAACAAACCCATCCTTGACACAACCATCAATATTGATCTTGACAAATCCAAATGATGGAGTGCACTACCAAACCATGATAGGGATAGGAGATGGGGGAGAGTCAAAGAAATATAAAAAATTATAGCATGCTGCATGTCATTACGCCAATGTAACGGTCGGAATAATCCACCAATATGTAGGAAGGATACCATACAGTGAACTCTCCAGATAATACGTCTCGAGCTCATACGTATGTTCTCGTGCTTTGCATTAGCCCAAAGAAACTAGAAAATCAATAGAGGAATAATGATGCGAATGTGTCCGGTCCTTGCAAACTGACCAGAATACCTCCATCTTAGAAATCTCTATCTGACACTCTCTCCTGAACTCATGGTAAATAAAGCCCAAAAATGTTGCCAAACATGATCAGAAATACTGCTACTAGTAAAAACATGAGTGATGGTCTCAATCTCTGAACAACACTGACATCGAGAAGCCAATTGACTGTCGATCCTTCTCTGAATAATGACATCAACTGGTATCAAGTCATGCCATAATCTCCAACAGAAGAACGAAACGGTATGAGGTATGATAGGGCTCCACAGTAAGTGAAATGAATCTTGCACATGCCTGCTAGGACGGATCAGCTACCATGCTGATTTAGTATTAAATCTGCCATCTGATGTGGTCCTCCAGAAAATGCGATCCGAGACATCAAGACATAGTGGAATGGTCACGATCTGCTTTACCATAGCTGATGGAAGAGCTTATAGTAATAGCCCAAAAACCCATCCAAACTCCTCGAAAAAGTCATGCACCCTTGTAGATATATTCTGTCTGTGTGGGAAAATGGATGCTAATGTAGAATCACCCATCCAACAATCATGCCAAAAGAAGATATGTCCTATCCCAAGGCGCCACGCAATATGTGTCTCAGTGCATGGTCCAAATCTTTTCAGTATTTTCTAAATAGGAAAGGCTGAGTGAGGAACTGATGCAAGCGACGGATGTGTCCCTCAACAATATTTGCCCAGTAAAAATTAGGCCCAAAGAGAACTCTGAGACCTAAACGACCACCATAGCTTCAATGAAAATGTGTCCACTATATCCTCTAATCGTCTAAAGCCCAGACTTCCCTCGTCAGTAGGAAGCCAAATGGCCTTCCAACTCCTCCAATGTAGACAACGCGCATGATCCTTAGAATCTCATAGGAATTGCGCAAATATACTCTCCAGCTTTTTTAGAATAACCTTAGGAGGTCTCATAATCTGGAATAGATACAATGGTATAGAGGAAAGGAGAGTAATCCTGTCACCTGGAGAAAGAAAGCGTGCAGCCCAACCAGAAATCTTATTCCTGATCTTCATAATGAGATCATCATACATAAAGCTCTTCTTAGATCCTTTAAACATAGGGACTCCCAAATATGTAAACGGCTGTCTCTGATGTAAAAATTCAGTCAAAATCACTAACCTCCGTGTCTGAATATCAGAAGCCCGCCTAAACAATACGAGATCACTAATTGGCCAGAATACCCCTTCGTAGTGCTCTAAACAATCGATGACCCTTCTGATAGATCTCTTCTGACCATTTGTAAATATGATCATATCATCAGCAAAAGCAAGATGAGAGATAAGAGTACTACCTCCATGTCGATACTGCATACTAGGATATGTCTGAAACCTATCAGTAAGCAATCGAGAAAAGTAACCACATCAATAATAAATAAGGATAGAGAGATAAGATCTCCCTGTCTAAGTCCCTGAGATAAAGAAAAGAAACCACATGGTTACCCATTCAGAAGAACCGAGAATCGACACTCTGATATACAACGTCTGATCCGATCAATCCACAACTGGTCAAAACCAAACGCCTCCAGAATAGAATAAATGAAACCCTAATCCATATGGTCATATGCTTTAGCCATGTTAAGCTTCAGCATATCATTCCCTCCACGCATTTTATTACCCAACGTATGTAGAAGCTCCTGGGTTAACAAATCATTGTCCCCAATAAGTCGGTCGGGGACAAATCCACTCTGTTGAGGAAAAATAATACAAGACAGAAATTAACTCAATCTGTTGTTCAACAGCTTTGTGATAAGCTTATTAAACATCGTAAACAGGCTGGTAGGTCGATAATCTGTCAATCTACAAGTATACTCCCTCTTTAGAAGCAAAATAATTGACGTAACAACAAATCCTCCCGACAAATGACCGCCTTCAAAGAAATCAATGAATGCATTGTATACATCATTCTGTATGATATCCCAACAGTGTTGGTAGAACAGAGATGAAAATCCATCAGGGCCCGCAGTACCAAAAATAGTCTCCCATATCTCATCAATCAAAGGGAGCTGATTCAGCGTCATATTGTCTGCCTTCGTCGGTATCCTAAGTATGACATCAGGACGAATATAGTCTAGAGGCTGTGATGAAGCTGATAATAGATTGTCGATCTCTGAATATCTGTAAATATCCGCTGGAGTAGTAAGAACTTTCCCTGTCTGAGTCGTGATGGTCCTGATATGAGATTTGATCCATCGTCCATGTACCAACGCATGAAAATATCTAGTGTTGCGATCTCCCTTACATACCCAACGAGAGCTGGCCTTTTGCTTCCAAAAACCTTCCTTATAGCTAAGGTTCAGTTCAATTCAGCCTGTACATGATGAAGTGAGACACGGTACTCCAGTGTAGGATCAACCTCAAAATCAATCTCTGCCTGGTCTACCCTCTCCTCCGCTTCTCTAACTCTCTAGAGCACATCACCAAATACTCGTCAATTTTACCACCAAATACCCTGTAAGATAAGTAAGGAGTGACCACTTTTGAGAAACGAAGGCTGAGAAGTCATGATGTTTGGTCCAAACATTGAGAAATCTAAATGGTCTAGGACATGAGTCATCATCAGAAATCCACTATAATAGTAGAGGTGAGTGATCAGATGAAGTACGGTTCAGATGAGTCACGGTAAGCTGTCTACAAAAGTCTGCAGCTGAAGTGTTAATCAAAACTCTACCCAATCTCTTACTAACCCTGCCATTTGTCCAAGTAAATTGAGACCCAGAAAAGCCAATGTCTTCCAAGCCACAATCCAACATCATATCAGAAAAATCAGTAGAACCACGATCTTGATGATTATGACCAATACGCTCCCCATCATGTGTGATGATATTAAAGTCATCCCCAACAAGCCAAGGATCATCCAGAGAGAGGAAAATGTGGTGAAGACCTGCCCACAAGTCCATCCTAACATAGGCCGACAAGCAGCATAAACAGAAGTCACGTAAATAAATCGTACTAATCTGGGATCCACAACTTTGACATGTAGGAATTGGATATGATCATCAATAAAGTAACGGTAATACCCACATTCTAGAATACCTAAATCGTATTCGACTCATTCTAAACCCAGTGTCGAAATACAGATAGAGACGAACAAAATCAAACCTACTATCCAAAACTATAGCTCCAAAATAACTAAGATATAAACCTGATGAAGCTGAATAAGTTTTCTCAAGTGCCTGTGAGTAGCTACACTAGCTATACCTCTCACATTCCAGATGATGACAGTCATCTGGATGTACGTGAAGATGTATCCTACGATCGACTCCTAGTCATCATCCTGGGTAGTGAGTTGTCAGTAGCTTTCGACTGTCTCTTTTGACCTAATGGGACAAAACCGTCCTTCTCTGTCAGACCATCTATACATGTCAAATCATCAAAAGAAGATCTACGAAAAGGACCCTGCTGATGAACTTCAACCTAAAGGAAACCCCTGAATCCGATTGTTCTATAGAAAGAGGAGCCTCCTTATTATATTGACATTGTGCAATAGGCACATCCGTACTACTAAAACCCTGTGGTCTCTCGAGTATATCCATTAATAGAAGGTCAAAGTATGTAGGAGTAGCTGGCATAGAAGCACAGCTGACGGAGACCGAAGACTAAATACCTGAATGATCAACTGATGTAACAACAGGTGGACTCTGAGGAACAACCATTTGAGGAGCAACTGTAGGATGATCTAGTGGCAAAGAAGCAGTAGTCTGTGGATTAGTGGTACTAGTAACATGTGGAGCAGTAAAAGTAGTAACTATCTGAGTTGTAGCAATAGTGGTACCCAAAATAATGGGAGGAATAGAAGTAATATTCTTTGAAGTGGAATGACAATTCACATTGGATAGCTTAACATGTCTCTTCTGATTGTGCTTAACTGGCGTCCATCTCTGGCGAAGCGCAATCACAGTTTCCTTCCCCTTTCTCTTATCCTTAACCCGCTGCTGGTGGAGGCTTAGGAGCATGATCAACAACCAAATAGGGAGCCGATGGTGGATGATGATGTAAGTTACTGGAGCATTTTCCTCCATATGTCCACAACGTTTACATTGAAAACAAAAGTTTGGAACCTTATCATAAACAACGGGCCGCCAATAACCACCTTATTTTTCCCTCTCGATCCAGACTCTGTCAGGAAGTCTACATTCCAAGTCAACCTCAATACATATCATGGCTTCACTAGGGCGACGAAGATCAGAAGTAGCTTCGTCAATGCGAAGTGGAAGTCCGATAGCCTTGGCTATAGCCAATAGTGCACTCTTAGCCCGAAAATGAATAGGAAGCAAAGGAAATGACACCCAAACAGGAGCAATAGGAACCTCATAATGTGGACTGAAACTAAGAGTCCATTTAAAGACACGCATAGGGTAACCATCAATATACCAAGTGGGTTTGAGGAATAATCGTGAATAATCATCCTCGTGCACCATATGAATAATAATGTGTGCATCATCAATAAGTCCAATCTCATAATTACCAATAAAGTCAAAACGCAAAAAACTTTCACGTACCTTATGCATAGAGGGTTTGCGATGCACACATTTACCAACAAGCGTAAATCTGTAGGTCTCTGCTGAAAATTGCTCGTCTAATTCATCAAAGAATACAGTAGGCTCACCGTGGTAGATATATGGTTCCTGGAAACCAAACTACGATGACTGGAGTCCTTAGGGGCACGAAGGACGTGCGCAAATGATTTCTTCTGACTCCTATCAGCCTGTGTAATCATGGGTTTGCAATTGAGTACAGCAGCATAAGATCGAGCAGTTTGGGAAGCTCCCGCAACTCCAGATGGAGAAACAGATGGTTTAGCCGAGTTTTAAGCTAGTAAGGGAGAGCCAAGTCTATTCTCCACACTTCTGGTCGGCTTAGTCCGAGTTTGATTTGGAAGTTTAGGGATCTCGATCGGCGAATCCATCGATGGAATTGTACGTAGACTACATGCTGTCCAAAAAATGTTGGGGCACCACCAGTGGGCCTTCGACCGACCGACGGCGACTGCATCTAGCGGCTATGAACCTCCGAACTCAGAATTTGATGATTTTTTACAGGGTGGTGTGAAATTTTATGCTGAACACGACAGTCAGGCTCATTACCGGAGATGAGGTCAGGATTAGCCGAAATTTACATTTTCATACTTGTTGAGTGTCCGAACTCCGAATATCAGGCGCGTGTATCACTTTGGGATCCACAGTGGGAGGAGTCGAAAAATTAATCGCGATTTGCACGGAATTCAAAGTATTAATTTCAGCCAAATTGGTTGCCACCGACACTACCCAGGGGTATTCGGGCATTCTGAAATCAATGGCAGTGGTCCCATCAAGAAATTCTAAACTGAAGTGGGTGAAACTAGTGCATTAGGATGCATTCCACTCATTATTTGGTTCGAACCATACTGTTGCTGATTGTTGAAGAGTTGTATGAGAAGGTGTTGGATGTGTGGTTTCATGGGTAGTGGTGGTGTATTCCGATGATTTTGGTGGTGGATCAAGGGTGTTGGTGGATTTGTCTCCCATTCTAAAGAGAAAGGAGAGCGTTTGGGGGTAAACGTGAAGCTTTTGTATACGATCACTCACCTGAACGTCTTATGGCATCTATGTGTATCAACAACGGCCTTTACTTTTCATTGGAAGAGTCCAATTTTTTCTTCACATGTTCACCTTTACACATTGTTCAACTAGTTGTTCAATTGCTACACTCTTTTTCATAAAGTTTGGAAGGCTGACCAAGTCTACAGTTTGTCCAAAAATCTTCTTATAAACAATCGCAAAAGGTAGTTTACCCATCAAAGAATGAATTGTACTATTATACACAAATCCTGCCCGCGACAATGCAAGATCTCACTGCTTCTTCTCACCACAGATACAATTCACTAGATTGTCAAAGATTCTGTTAACCACTTCAAAGTCACAATTCTACCCCGAACTTCTTCTACAAAATCTACCAAAAATTAGCTAAGTTTTTTGGATCCTATCTAAAAATGTAGAAGGAGCTTATTTATTCTAACAATCTCCTGAAAGAATAACTTCGCCATATGTGGTACATTGCTAGTATTACAACGAGGAATAACATATGTCATTTTAGAGAACTTTTCTACCAAAACAACAATAGAATTTGAACCGTGTATATAAGTAAGTGCAAGATTATCGATTCAAAGAGAATGAAAGAAAAAAACTAAAGAGTGAAGTTTTTACCAGTTTTTCAATGCTTACCGAATTTTGCATAATGCTTACCGGATGGTGTAAAAACTTACTAGATTGTGCAGAAAGAACTCTCTATTTTTTAAGAGTGAAGAATGGAGAAAAAGAACCACACATTGGCTTTGTTTTTTGCTGAATATATAAACTTACAAAACACTTGATTGTCAACACTTTCTACCAACTCCAATCTATCAAGTTGACAACATTATAAGACCATACTTGGATAACTTAAAAGTTAAACTACCAACTATTTGTACTTTCACATGACTTTAAATACAAAATTCAGCAATCAAATGATAGCAAAAGAAACGTGACAACCAAAGTGACAAGCCAACTTCAACATTCCTCTTAATCACTTTTGTTGGAAACACTAAGATTGTTTCTCAATGTTTCAAACCTTGCCTTTGCTAAAGACTTTGTTACTATGTCTGCAAGTTGATCATCAGATTTAAAATACACCAGCTTTATTTCATTTTGTTCCTGAGCTTCTCTGATTGAATGGTATCTGATTTTGATGTATTTGGTTCTACCATGGAAGACTGGATTCTTCACCATAGCAGCTGTGAATTGATTATCACAATAAATAACTTTGGCCTCATCTTACTTGAACTTCAGATCTTGTGACACTTCCTTAGCCATATTGCTTGATTGGTACCTTTTGAAGCAACTATGTATTCAGCTTCAGTTGTTGATTGAGCTATTGTCTTTTTCTTCATCGAATTCCAGCAAATAATACTTGATCCAACATAAAATATGTAGCCAGAAGTGCTCTTTATATCCTTAAAACTCGCAGCCCAATCACTATTAGTGTAGCCGGTTAACTTGCACAATTCTAAGTTCTTAAACCAGATCCCAATTTCATTAGTTCCTTTGATATATCTCAGGACACGTTTGGCTGCTTGAAAGTACAATTTACTATGCTCATATCTGAACCTTGATAGAAGATTTGCAGCATATGTAAAATCAGGTATGGTTGCTATTAAATATAGCAAACTACCAATCAAACTTCTATAAACCTTTGCATCAACCTGCTTTGCACCATCTTCCTTCAACAATTTTTCATTTTGAACTAATGGTGTGCTAACAGTTTTGCAGTTTTCCATGTTAAACCTCCTTAGCACATCATTTGCAAACTTCCTTTGACTGATAAAAACTCCTTGCTGATCTTGATAAATCTCCATTCCTCGAAGTAATGCATCTCACCCAGATCAGTCATTTCAAAAGCCTTCTTCAATTCATCTATCATTTCTCTAATTATTTTGTTGCTGCTACCTGTGATCAAGAGATCATCAATATAGAATGATATGATGACCATTTCTGCTTCCACTTGTTTTACATACAGAATTTGTTCATTTAAACTCTTTGTGTAAAACTAAGATAACCAAGGTGATTATTAATTCGACTACACCAGGATCTTGGAGCCTGCTTCAAGCCATACAAGGCTTTCTTTAATAGATAAGCTTTATCCTCATTCTCTTCTATCTGAAAGCCTTCAAGTTGCTCTATATAAATCTGCTCATTCAGATAGCCATTTGGGAAAGCTGATTTGACATCTAATTGTTAGATTTTCCAACCACTTTGAGCTACAATTGCCATAAGCAATCTGATAATCTCATATCTTACAATTGGGGCAAAAGTATTGGTGAAATCAACACCAACTTGCTGAGCATATCCTTTAACAACCAATCTGGCTTTTAGCTTATTAACTAAACTGTTTGGATTTAGTTTAGTCCTATATACCCATTTCACTCCAATAACTTTCTTGTCCTCAGCTAGTTTCCAAGTCTCATTTTTCTCAATCATCTTTATCTCTTCCTCCATTGCAGCCATCCAATAAGGTAATTTAGATGCTTCATCAAAGTTTGCAGGTTCAACTATAGCAGCATTACATCTAGCATAAATGTCTGCAAGAGGTCTCATCTTCACTCTGCCCTTATCTGAATCTGAATCATCATCAGGTTCTATTTCATCTTCACCAATTCCTCCTTCTCTGTTTTGCGGAATCAGTCTTCTTATTGTTTTTTCAATAGAACTTTCCTTCCAATTCCACATAGCTTCTTAATTCACTTTCATACTCTGCTGGAGATTATCTTGTTTGTCTGATGATTAAACACCTTATATCCTTAGGCATTGCTACAATTTCCAACCCCAGCCTTTTTACCCAATTTATCCCTTCTTTATATCAATAATATGAGTTGAGAAGATAAACAGCAGTGTTAACTGCCTCTGCTCAGAACTCCTTTGGTATTTTTTTTCAATCGACAAGCACCTATCCATTCCATTACAGTCCTATTTTTCCTCTCACTTACTCCATTCTGTTGAGGAGAATAGGGAATGGTTAACTAATGCTTAACACCTTCAGCTTTGCAGAAATTGTCAAATTGTCCACAACTATACTCAGTTCCATTATCAGTTCTGATTGTCTTTACTTTGCAGCCACTTTCATTCTCCACCATTTTCTTAAATGTTTGAAACACATCTGCAATTTCTGATTTTGCTTTCAAGAAATAGACCCAACACATTCTGGTTAAGTCATCAATGAAGAGGATGAAATATCTGCTGCCATTCAGTGTGGTTATTTTCATTGGACCACAAACATCTGAATGCACTAAATCAAGCTTATTGACAACCCTTCTTGACTGATTCTTAGGGAATGGCAATCTTGTTTGCTTTCTAAGTTGACAGACATCACAAACACAAACACCATCAATGACTTTAGGCAGATTTTAAACAAGATTAAAGTCATACATTTGCCTAAGTGATGTATGGCTAGCATGACCAAATTGTCTATGCCATAAAGAAGACTCACTTTCTTCAGCTAAACATGCATGTATAGTGACATTTTTCCAATCTATAGGAAAGCTTCTATTCCTCGTTTGAATTGTCATTAACTCATTTACAGTTTCATCTATATTAGTGCAGGTTTTTTCTTTAAACATCAAGGCATGATTTTTCTCTAACAGTTGCCCTACACTAATTAGATTATGATCTATCTCATGCACATATAAAATATCAAGAATATGTTTCATATACGTTGAAGTCTGAACAACAATCACTCATATGCCTTTCACTTCTACAAAGTCACCATTTCCCACTTTAACTCTAGATTTGTAGGCTTTATTTAGTTCCACGAAAATGCTAGAGTTTGCAGTCATATGGTGAGTGTAACCACTATCCAATATCCATGTTTCAACCTTACTACAAGCCTTGATAGCATAGAACATATGTTCTTCAAATAGTTTATCCTGATTTTCTACCATTTTTGCCTGTTGCTGTTGTTGTTTTTCCCTTTTATTTTTGCACACTTTCTCAATATGGCCAAATTATTTGTAGTTCTACACTAAACTTCAGGCCTATACCAACACCATTTAGGAGAAAGACCCTTTCTTTTACAATGAGGACAAGGTACAAACTTATCATCTTTGTTTCCAGTTATGTTGCCTTCAGGTTTTTTCTTTTCAGCCTGAGGTTTCTTCACACCAAAGCTCGTTTGAGCTTTGTATTTTTCTTTAGCAATTTGGGCTCCTTCTATTTGTTCCTCCTACCTCATCAGCCTTCTTTGTTCAGTTGCTTGTAGTGCATTCACCAATTCAGCCAAGGGAATAAGGGAATCCTCTAATGATGATATCTTGGCTTCAAAATTTTTAGGTAGGCTTATTAAAATCTTCTCCACCACTCTCTTATTTGGTAAATCATCTTTCAGAAGTCTGATTTGATTTACAATCTTCATCATCCTATCTGAAAAATCCTTTACAACCTCAGTCTCCTTCATTTTCAAAGTCTTAAATTCTCTTCTAATGTTAAGTACTTGCATCTGCTTTGTTCTTTCATTGCCTTGATATTCTTCTTTCAAAATATCGTAGGCCTGCTTTGCAGTCTTATAAGTCATGATTCTTGTGAAGAGAGCATCTGAAACGGTAGACTGAATGTAAGAGAGTACTTTTAACTTTTTAGCTACATCTTCACTATGCTGCTTGATCTGAGCTATGGTTGGGTTTGCTCTCAAATGAAGAGGCTCAACTCCAGTATCAGTTATCTCCCACAAATCATAAGCTTTGAGGTAAGCCCTCATCTTTACATCCCAGAAGTTGTAGTTTTCTCCAGTGAAGGTAGAGGGCAATGGTGCTGAGAAGCCAGTTGAAGACAGTTGTTTTTCTATCAACTATACATTTGGTGATGGTTTCTTTTATCTGTTGTTCCTTCTCTTCTTATTCCTTTCTTTCAGTCCCTTTTCTAGGATCAAAGGTGCTCTGATACCATGAAAGATTATTGATACAAAGAGATTGAAAGAAAAAAACCAAAGAGTAAAGTTCTTACTGGTTTTTCAATGCTTACCGGATTTTGCAGCACTTACCAGTTTTGCATAATGCTTACCGGATGGTGTAAAAACTTACCGAATTGTGCAGAAAGAACTCTCTGCTTTTTAAGAGAGAAGAATGGAGAAAAAAAATCACACATTGGCTTTGTTTCTTGCTGAATATATAAACTTACAAAACACTTTGTCAACACTTTCTATCTACTCCAATCTATAAAGTTGACAACAATATATAAGACCATACTTGGATAACTTACAAAAGTTAAACTACCAACTATGTGTCCTTAAATCACATGACTTTAGATATAAAATTCAGCAATCAAATGATGGCAAAAGAAACGTGACAGCCAAGTGACAAACCAACTTCAACAGATAGCCCCGACACAAAATCCATAGAAAGATCATCCTGAGTTGCCCAGAATAGGCAAATGCATACACAACCCCGATGTTCTACCTATGTCCCTTTTGCGTTTGAAAAATTTTATACTTCCTCCCGAATCTACTAGCATCCCTCTTCAGCTACGACCAATAATAACGCTTATCAAGACTGCTAATCATCTTGTCTTGATCTAAATAACCACTCAATCTCCCAGCATGCAACTCTCTTATTAACTTATCACACAAGGATGTAAGCGGGATACACAATCTATTATCTTTAAACAAAAACCCCTCATGAAACAAAAAAATTGCCCATCGGTTGCTTCGCTCAATGTTTCATCAACAACAACCCAAAGTCTTCATCTCCTTCATAAAGCTCTTGTAGAAACTCAAATTCAACCACCTGATTACTTATAGTAATTAACAAAGCAGCTCCTCTAATCAAAGTGTCAGCAAGCCCATGAAAACTTCGTACCCCTGTAAGGCCAACCTTTGATTACCTAATTTATTTATTTTTTATTTATTTATTTTTTTTTAATATTGCTTCGTTAAGTAGTAAGGTTCCCGTACATTAGTCTTCAACTTAATCTCCAAGATCCCGGCCCACTCTATCTCCTGCTATTCGTGCTTGAAGATGACTCAGGAAAGGTAATCTTTCAAGTTATACTCATTTTCACTAAACCCCATATATTTTTATTTTTCAAAATTGAACCCCTTTTCTTCAATTAAGGTGTGTTTGAGTCACATTATTTTGGAAGAATGTATTCTGGAATCGTATATTGATTGAGAATGTATGGTTGAAAAAGAAAAAAAATTATTGATTCGATGGAAAGTATTATTTTATTGAAGAATGTGTGGTTGAAAATGAATAAAAGAATGAAAATGAAAATGAAAATTTTAATGTGTACCAAACAGGTACTTAGTTTCACATAGTAGAACTTTATTTTATTATAATTCCCAAAATAAATTTTGTATCTTACTGAAGTTAATCACAATTTTCCTTAATGTTTTAAATCTTGAATGCACACGAGTTTTAATTATCAACTTAATAAGATGTTCTACACTATGCACACAAAATTTCATGTTCTTCTCCACAAACTTCTTCGTTGTATTCTTCCTTCACCTCTTCCTCATCTCCGAAATACTCATGATCCTCATCCTCTTCGTAACTGTAACTATAACAGATACTGGTCTTTATTTCCGGACACTTATTTGATTATGTTCGAGCTTTCCGCACCTTTAATACTTTTCAACCGTCGATTTTGCTTACGAATTGTTTGTTGCCATACTAGTTGATTTTTCTCCGATTACGACCTGTTTTGTTTCTTTACAAGTAGTGATTCGCTCACAACACCATCTTCATGGAATCTATCAATGAATAATGTTAGAATATGCCCTCAGCAGCTCACACGTTCCAGCTCCTGCAAACATGCAACATGAGCTCACATTCAGCAACAGCACCTTCCAGTCTCTTCTTCCTTATTCCAGATTCTTCTTTAGTTTGTTATGATGTTAGTTTGTTAGATACTTTTCTCTATAAATAGACTAGTATGCATTGTAATTTCTCAAGCTGAATGAATGAAATATTCTTCTTCTCCCTGTCATTTACAGCAGGTTTTATCCTTTTAATTTCTTAATAAATAAATTGATCGAACTCCCATCTTGTCCCGATTCTTGTACTTTAACCTCCTTACAAATCGTTCGAACTGATAATCATTAGCTTCTATTACATCGCAATGAGATTGTAGCCTCATGAACTCCTCGGTAAAGTTAGCCATAGAAAGACTTCCCTGCCTACAGTCCAAAAACTGTTGGTATAAGGCCTTCACAGTCTCTAGGAAGAAATTGTTATTGCAAAATTTCTTTCAATCATGATCCAGTCCCTTGGTTGGTCGTCTCAACCTGTAACGTTTATCACTAATACTCTACCACTAAGCTCATGTTCCTCCCTTAAGTTTGTACACGACAATTGCAATATTACGTTCTTCACTAACCTCCATGATTTTGAAAAACCTTTCTTCCTCATTCAACCAGTTAAAGAAGAACTCCACATCTAGACTCATATTGAAAAGATGAATATGAGCTTTGACTTTGTAACCATTGTAGTCATTATGATCATGAGCAATAACCTGAATAGGATTGATGGGGATTACCGCTTCTAAGATTCAAGGTAGCCAATATGTCTTTGAGTTGTTTGCCTATTCCTTACAAGTTAGTTTCAATCGTCGTCAAACCTTGTCTCGATAGCCATACTTTGATCGTCTACCATAGCTTTGATACTACCTAATGTAGGACGAAAACATGAATAATAATAATTGATTCTTATTCGTAACACACAAATGAGTATTTCTTTTATTCACACGGACATAATAAATATTGGAATCTACCAAATAACGGAAAAATTGAACTATTATAAGTCAATAAAAACGTCTGTAGGGCTTTCAAGCTCTTTAACATATTTACAAACTCTTTAACATATATTTAAATAGTTACAATGAATTATAATCAAATGAAATTCTAATTTTATAGATAAATCTGAATAAAACTAAAAAAGACTGTTAAAATGACTAAAGCACCCTTAAATTGATTTAAAATAGAAAATTGCTAAAATAGACCCCTAAACAACCGAATCTGACTCGAAAGTTTGATGCTGTTGGCCGGAATTTGATACAATTGTGCGAATTAAAAAATGTTTCCGTAATGTACTCGCTCTCTTAAATTTGACACTCGGGCTGAAAGTTAATCGCATTTTCATAGATCATTCTTATTTTTCTATTGCGTTAATTTCACAAACGGTCAATGAATTTACATCAAAATTACAAAACACTCACTAAATTTTAAAACTTGCACAAACAGTCACCGAATTTACATACACTTTCACAAACGGTCACTAGAATTTAAATTTCCCAAATGGTCACTAAAGGACCGTTGTAATATTAATTCAAACTTAAAAGACTAAAACACGTGAACATATAACCTTGAGGATCTCAAGTGCAAACATCATCAAAAAACTCCCCCAAAACCATGTTCAGTCATATGTAATTGAAGTTGTCAACAAAAGTGTACATGTAGTAGGGTTGTTAATTATTAGATAAAGTTAGTATATATTTCATTTACAGAAAGCTTTACAAATGTTGATATGACGAAAATTTACCATCCTAGTTTAATGTGAAAGTGCCCTTTAGCTCGACATTCTGTAAAGGAAGGTGTAAACAAATCTGTACAAGTAATTTAACCCTTAATTATTACACAGCAAATTATATTGTTTATTAATTGACAAAGAATCCATACCTTTTTATTGTATAAATTAGGAACTTCACTATCATTTATTTATTCTAAAACCTCACAGAACTTCATTAAAATTTACCGAAAATGAAGGAACTAACTAGTGTTAAATGTAGTTAGTGTAAGTGTTATGCCCTAAGTCCAATCAATTTTGGACATAAGCATTTTTATATATATATAACCGATACATATTTATGGCAAGATCTATTATTTAATTGAATTAATATTCTAATTAATTAAATAATAGAATCCGTAGATTCAAGTCTTGATGATTTTGATACATATTTATGGCAACATCTATTATTTAATCGAATTAATATTCTAATTAATTAAATAATAGAATTCGTAGATTCAAGTCTTGGTGATTTGTTAATCACAAAGAGTTGTGATTGTGATATACAAATTACATATGACTGAATCTTAAATCGTTCGTGGTCGTATATAATAATGAGATACGGATATCGTTATTACGGATAGACCATCACGTGTAACATTTCTTACTTATGAAGTAAGTAGTTGATCTCACAAGCTAAAGTGTGGAGACACTTGAATGAACACGTGAGTGTTTTGTTATAGAACAAAACATTGGAGATCCGCTTAGAGATTCCACATGGAAAACTATCTGAGTGTCAGTGGTTAATCTCTAACGTTCGGTAGTAGAATTGTTTATTTGACTTGAGATCATCGTAGTGCTTTATATGAGGACACTCGTACTTCGGGGATGTTGGATGTTGCTCTGTCAAGGGTCGCTAATACGGTATCGTTCGGGTATGTCAAGAATCATATGAAGGTTGTGAATGATCAATAGAGGATTCATCACTCTTAAATAGTAAGAGATTATGATCTTCATTTCATCCAGTTAAGTTGATAACGAAATCCTTAGCGAAGGTGAATTCATAAGTCGAAAAAGAGTTTTCGACTTACATTGACTTAACAGTAAGATAAAAGATATGATCGGCAATTGAGATTGACACATATTCATATATTATAATTGATCAGATCATATTGACGAAAGGATTATAGTTTT
>CAIGRO010218957.1:0-12360 GCA_903798355.1 Fraxinus baroniana | reverse complement strand
ACTTGAGCGAAACACTTGCCTTTTAAACACATGAGAGTTGAGTGCTTCTATCCGTGAGGGTTTACATATTTGGTTTATTCCATCTTCATATGAAAATGCTATCTAATTGATTATGAGTTGTGTGAGAATATTTATTTATGATGTGTTGTGTGTTTTAAAGAGTTTGACCGTTTTATGTTCATGGCATTATAATTAAATATGAGTTTTGTCCGAGGACGAGCAAAAGCTAAGTGTGGAAAATTTGATAGGAATGTAAAATGCATATTTTTTTCCTCCTTATTTTATATGTGCGTATGATTAATCAGTGCAAAAATGTACTCATTATGTTCATATTTTGATTTAGGTGGCAATTCTATGGATATGACGTAATTTGGAAGAAATATGTAAACAGGGCCAAAATGAAAGAAAACTAAGTTTAAGGACTTAAATACAATACTCAAAAGTTATGTGGAACCTCACGATGAAGATTTGAGAGTGTTAGAGGTCAATCGGATGAAGAAAGAAGTCACATGAGTGAAATACAATCAAAGTACTATCACATATCAACTCCTAGCCGAAAAAGTTATGCTTCAGATTTTCAGTCTCAGTTTGAAACCAATTTTTGGCATAAAAAAGTTCTAAATTGAGAAATATTATTTCGGGATGATTTGTAACCCTTTGAGTTAGCTTTTCAACGCATCTTGAATCATCTCAATCGAATATTGGGAGAGAAATAAATGATCAAAATATTGAAAGATGTCCGGTGAAAAACTGGCAAAACTATGCGGTCGCATAGTGTAATCTTCTTTGCGACTAGCATGAGCACCTTCAGAGATTTTTAGAGCCTAATTTCAATGCTCTATGCAAAAGCATGACTTACTACTATGTGGTCGCATATGTATTTCTCGATACAAAAATTTCGATTTTTGAATTTAAGTCAACCACCTATGGAAACAACTATAAATACGTGATTTGCAATCTAGAACGGGGAGAACGCCTCAAAACTTCATTCTTCATTATTTTGCTCATAGATTTGTGAATTGTAACTAAGCTTTTACACTTAGTAGAAGGTGATTGAAGCCTCGGGACCACATATTGTGAGATCTAAATGATTTCTCTTAGTTTAATTCATATTTTTTAGAATTGAATATTCTTCTGCACTTATTTCCATGAATGTTATGTTTAATTGTTAGGAGGCCTATTAGTTTATTATTCGTTACNTCGGGACCACATATTGTGAGATCTAAATGATTTCTCTTAGTTTAATTCATATTTTTTAGAATTGAATATTCTTCTGCACTTATTTCCATAATTGTTATGTTTAATTGCTAGGAAACCACTAGTTTGTCATTCGTTACAATATACCGCCGAGTTTAATATCAAATCCATAATTATTTGATTTATTTAACTTGTGAAGCAACTATGGTTTGATAATTTGCTGCTTAGGTGATTGTTGAATCTTAGGAAGAATGTTCAACTAAATTAAATGCAACTACTTGTGCTTGTGTTGTTTAGCTTCATTGGTCATTCTAATTCGTAATGCGATTATCAAATTAAATCAAGAGCGCTTGTCTTAGGTCGTTTGGTAATTAGAGTTAATTGGGTCGCTTGTATTCTAATTAATTATAAGTAATGAGAGTTAGGAAAATAATTCCAATAATGAATATTCAAAATATGGGTTGATTTATACTTGCATCGATGATCAATTGTAAGTTTCGAAGGTGTATATTGACTCGAACCAAGGTTAGTCTTTTGATTATTTTCGTTAATTTAATTTTCATTGTTATTAATTGCGTTATGTATAATTGTTTGTATACAAAACCCCCTCAATCATTGTACGAAGCATAAAATATTGAATTACATATCTTCGTTGGATCTACCTTACTTTCACTACTACATTAGTTTTAGAGGTTAAGGTATTACTTTTGGGTGCTTGCGCCAACACACGCCAATCAACTTTAGATCATTGAACCTAAGATAACAAACCCATCAACATATCAGGGTACAAGGGCTATACCACAATCCATTTGTTACCACCAAATTGATTTTGTTTAATGCAAATTGCAATGACATATGTACAACAGAGTGCCTAAACTAAATGTTTTCACGTGGACCTCACTAATTTCATTTTATTTCTACGTGGACCTCACTGATTTAGATTGTATTTCTAGCATCCTTGCTTCTTGTCAACATATGTTGGTACCAAGATTTTAATAGGAAATTCATGCATATGGCACTTTGAGGTGGCGGTTGGTTTTTTCGACAATTTACGATTTTGGTTTTGAGGGGTTAGGGTGTTGGAGCAAGCTATCATTTTTTTGGGATAATTGTAGAGGTGGTTGGTGGTTTAACTTGGTAGGGGTTGCAGTGGCAATGATAGCGGTGGGACGTCGTTTCTTTGGCCGACCGACGTGGTTTTGACGGGTAATTGTGTCGGCAGTTGAAGGAATTTTTGTTTGAGGTTTCATTGAGGGTGAGGGTTGACTTTTCTTTTATTTCTTTTCCTTTTTTGTTTATTATTTAATTATTTAATGTCATTAGTATATAGTTACCATTTTACCTTTTTAAAATTGATTAAAATATTGTCAAAATCAATTTTTTTTTTTGGTTAACTAACAGTATTTTGAAGGGTTACCATTCAAATGGACCTCACCTGCAACGTTTGAAAATGTTAGGGGTGACGGTTGCAACAAATCAAATGTTTGGGAAAAGTCTACAAGTATTTTAAAGGTTTGGGGGCTTTTGCTGCAATTATTCCATTATTTTATGCATGTTATTTGTTAGATTTGTGTTACATCAGGAATAATTATGCTAAATGTACATTTCTCATAATAATTTTTAATTTTTTTTATTTATCTTTTGCATTCAGCTCACCAGCGTATTTAAAGAAATTAGTTTATTGTATGTGCATTCTACGTGTTATTTATACGATAAACATTAATGTCGTATATCTTCTATATATTGCAGTTTATATTATATACACATAAATATTCATTATTAAAAAAATTAAGTTTTTTTGTTTAAACATATTTGAGATTTATGCGATAAGAAATTATCAAAACACACAAGCAAGAAAAAAAAGTACAATACAAAAAGAAAATCATCTGGAGCATATAGGTAAGAAATATAAATAAATGTATATCTTAACATTCATCTCGTGAAACTGTAGTTGAATTTAGGGATGTCAAAAAAATCGTTCAATCCGATACTCGCGGGAGGGGTGGAGATTACCTCGCCTAATTGGGTAAACGGAGCGGGGGTCATTATCTCGAAGTGACGAAGTGGGTACATGGTGGATATGGGAAACAAAGTCCCGTCTCGTTTAAGGTAATTTCAAATTTAATTTTTTTTATGTAACAAAAACAAAAGATTTATCATTATTTTTAAAAAGAACATAGTTATTTTTAACAAATTGAAAAAATAATAATAATATTTACTAACAAAAGACATAAAAAAATAAAAAATAAAAGACGTGATAAATGGGGTAGGGAATCCCCCCCTCCTTCCTCGGGCCCCAATCTCATCCCGCTTTAATCGGGTATAAGGTTTGGCAAGGTGACAAAAATACCTGACGAGACAAAATGGTCGACTCATCCCATACCGACCCCCATTGTCATTCCCATTTGAATTGGACAATATTGTTGTTACTAATAAAAAAAAATATTCATGCCTCTATATGCCTATTGCTATATTAGTTTCAACTTTGAAAATGTGCTTTGAAAATGAAGTGTGAAGAGAAAATTTCAATAGGATATACTCAAGAGATAAATAATAAAATTATAAATTATAAAAAAAATTAAACACATTTTGGAATTTGGTAGAGTTTAAATGATAAGTAGTTACTCGTGAAAAGAATGGTCGAGGATGATTCAAATATAAAAGTAGAATATGTTAAGTCTAAAAGTGTTGGCAAGTTTTATGTCCAAAATCATTTAATTGAGTTGTATTTGGGGTTGAGTTGTTGGGCGTTAGAAGTGTCTTTGAAATGGGTCAATGTTTGCCCAACAACATCATGAAATGTCCAAAAGCACTAAAATAACGTTACTTGAGCGCATAACGATAATTGAAGATATCATAGGATCAATTCAATGCAATTAAGTCAAAGGAGTGTCAAGTGCTGCACAAGTTATGCTCCAAATTCTCAGCCATAAGTTGAGACCCATTTTTTGCATAGAAAACATTTAAATTGAAAAAATGACAATTCCAAAGAAACTGCAGCCATTTGAGTAAACTTTCAAATGTATTTTGAATCATCTCAATCGGATATCGAAATAGAAAGATAAGACAAAAATACTGATAGCTGCTCAGAGAGAGCTTGATGTCCTCCCAAAGGGTGCTTGAGTGGTTTTAGTAGAAATAGACCACCGCTTGCTGCCCAAGGGGAGCTCGAGCGGTCGTATCGTTCACAAAATCCCTAATTCGTGATTTTCAACGCTTTTACAATCCATAACTCTATATATTACAAATACACGATGCAAAATCCCTCTCTATTGTGTGTTGAGCCATTATTCATCCAATAGAACAGTATTAAAGGTCAAATACTCATTCCATTCTCTTGCCTCAACACAAATCAAAACATAAAAAATCCAAAAGATCAAAACACCAATAAACATCTGCCAAATATCTTTTAGAGTTCTGAAGATATATAAAGGTGATCGAAGTTCCGATTAGTGAAAAAAGAGCTTATTGCTAGTGATCCACGCAGGGAAAAGAAGTCTAGAGGTTCTGGAGCGCACAACCGATGAGTTCTTCGATGATTAGAGGTTGAAGGTCAAAGTCTACTAATGTTTAATTATATCTAGATCAAATCTATAAGTTCAATCTTTCTAGTGCATATTTCACTAACACAGGGTGCCCAAAGTTTTTTTTTTTTTTTTTTATTGAATTCTTCATGTGTTTTTTCTTAAACAATTCTTTATGTTCTTTATTTTTCAACTCTTATATAATTGTTTGTTTGATTGCTAGGGCTTAGATTGTTTTTAGTTCATCTGGATTCAATAATTTATGAATGGTTACAATTGTTGTTAGTTAATTTTCAATTCTGCATATTAAATAGGAAGAAGATAATGCTAACTTCAATTTCACTAGACGCCAACCCCCCAAAGAAGAGTTGCACGACAAAACAGAGTTAAGAAATGACCTACAAGTACTTATTCTCCTCCAGATAGGAGGGACACCAAGTGCAGAGAGCTACCCGGACCATTTGATCACCCTTCCGTAAGGACTAAGATAGAGATCCATGAATACAACATTTCAATAGGACCAACACAACTAATTGTAGTATTGAAGGAGATAGGTAGCACAATAATTAGCTCGAAAAGATGAGAAGTTTTAGTGACCAACTTGACAAGACTAAGTGGTGTGAGTTTCACGCAGACCATGACCACTGAACAAATGATTGCATTATCCTAAGGTTGGAAGTGGTAGAGCTGTTGAAGTGGGGACGTCTTACAGACCTTATGACAGAAAAGGAAAAGAGAACATAACTAGATGATAACAACAACCACATGGTAAGCAAGGCCTCGTTCAAGCGATCGCACCGACACTGACAGATCAAAATTTAGCGGGATAACAAGAGCAGCGACACGAAGACATGTGTGTTGACCAACTTATCTTTGCCAAAGTCTAAACCAAGTAAGGGAGTCAGACTCACCACAGATCATTGGCTTCACGATCTCTGAGTCAACGCAGCTGCTCAATCCACACCATGACGCGCATTTTGATAGTAATGGTAGCAGTGCAAACATACTTTTTTGGAAATAGTTAAGGCTATGGAGATTCCAAAAAAATGTTATTCGTCGGACAGTGCTAATCTATTTTAGTGGTGGACCAAAGATCACTTTGGGTAAGATCGTGCTACCTATTTATCCTAAAGAAGCTAACCTCTACTCTCAATTCCTCATAATAGATAGCCCATCAGCATATAATGTTATCTTGGAGAGTCCTTAGATAAATGGAATGAAGTCTGTACCATCGACATTTCATCAAGTACTCTGTTTTCCTACCAAATGGAAAATAAGGGAGATTCTTGGTTATCAAAGGGATTCTAGATATTGCCACCAGAATTCACTTCGCTTTGACTAATGTCCTTTACAGTCATTACAACAATTTCAACCCATCATCCTAGACCATCCGAATTTGGAAGAGCTAGATGAAGTACAGATCTACCCGACTTTTTAGAGAACAAAACTCAAGTGGGGACAAGGTTAGAGCCAACGCTCGGGCAACGCCTTGTCAAGTTTTTCATGGAACACCATGACTATTTCGTTTGTCTCACACAGACATGACCGGCGTCGACTCAGAGATAATGACGCGGAAATTGAATATCGGTGCCCAATAAATTTCGATCAAACAGAATTGAAGAAGATTCACTCTCGAACAAAACTGCATTATCAATGAAGATATGCATAAACTTATAGGAGTAAGCTTCATACAAGAAGTCTATTACTTAGACTGGATCGCTAATGTCGTCGTTGTGAAAGAAGAAGAATGGTAAATGGAGGGGTCTGTATTGATTTTATAGACTTGAACAAAGCATGTCCAAATGACAGCTTTCCACTTCCACATATCAACATGATGGTTGACTCGGTAACTGGATATGAATTTCTAAGCTTTATGGATACCTTTTTCTGGTTACAACCAGATTCTGATGTGCCCAACTGACCAAGAGAAAATTGCTTTCTTGACGAGGCTAGGTACATTCTGCTACAAGGTCATGTCGTTCAGACTAAAAAATACTGGAGCAACATATCAACATCTAGTGAATCATATGTTTACTCATCGACTCAAAAAATACATGAAAGTCTACATCAACAACATGCTAGTGAAGTCCCTGATTGCAAAGCAACACATAGACTACCTGAAGCAATTCTTCAAGGTTCTAAAGAGTACAATATGAAACTCAATCCCTCTAAGTGTTCATTCAAAGTATCCTCTGGCAAGTTCCTAGGTTACTTAGTAACCCAGCAGGGAATCGTAGGAAACCCAGATCAAATCCAATCAATCTGTAACACTTCATCTCTAATTTGCATTAAGGAAGTTCAAAGACTCACTGGAAAACTTGTAGCTCTTAACAGGTTCATCTCTTTATCTTTCGAGAAATGCCACAAATTCTATAACATATTGAAGAAAAACAAAACTTTCGAATGGACTCAGGCATATGAAAAAAAGCGCTTCAACAACTAAAATAATACTCAACCTCACCTCCATTCTTGTCAAAACCAAAAGATGGGGAACAACTCTACATGTACCTTGCAATATTGGAGACGGATGTCAGTGCAGTTTTGGTTCGTGAAGAAGAAGGAAAACAACTCCCCATTTACTATGTCAACAAGATATTACTAGGTGTAGAGACTGCTATTACAAACTGGAAAAATTAGCTCTGTCACTTGTTATCACAGTTTGAAAGCTAAGGCCTTACTTGCAGAGCCATTCAGTAGTTGTCGCAACATCCTTCCCACTGAAACCGATACTCTACAAAACCTGAGTTATCCAAACAACTAAACAAATGGGCTGTCGAATTAAGTGAATATGATATTTCCTTTGCACCTCATACTACCATAAAATGTCAAATACTTGCAAATTTCATTATTGATTTCGCTCATAACTCTCAAGTCCTAGCCCCAAATGAAATTTTTTGCTTGATGGACGGACCAATGATATGCACATGGATGCTCCAGGTGGATAGGTCAAGCAACATCAATGGTGCAGGTCTCGGTATCATCTTAACATCACCAGAAGGCAATCAATGGAACAAGTGGTTAGGTGTGAATTTAAGACAACTAACAATGAGGTAGAATAGGAAGTACTCATTGCCGGTGATCTTAGCAAAGAAAATAGGAGTCACTCGAATAAATGTCCACAGTGATTCTCAGCTTATTGTAAACCAGATCTAAGACACCTTCTTAGACAAAGGCCAAAAAATGATATTTTACCTAGAGTTAGTTAAAAAGCTCTGCAGCAAGTTTGATAAGTTCCAAATCACTCAAATTCCATGGGTCGAAAACTTCCAAGCAAATGTGCCAGCCAGCCTTGGAGCATCTATGAATATGAAACAAATCACGATCATCTCGATAGCTTACTTGCAATGGCAGCGATTCAAAAGCCAACCGAAAGAAAGAGTCTCCAATCAATGGAAGAGCAAT
Source organism: Fraxinus baroniana (assembly GCA_903798355.1). NCBI lineage: Eukaryota > Viridiplantae > Streptophyta > Magnoliopsida > Lamiales > Oleaceae > Fraxinus > Fraxinus baroniana. Next base: position 4,237 of record CAIGRO010218957.1, on the reverse strand, counting down.
CTTAGATGACGCTGATTGCTAGATACCTCCAAAATGACGAGTTGCCAGCAGACAAGAATGAAGCTCAATGAACCAAGGAAAAGGCTACCAAATTTTATATTATAGATGGTAAGATGTATAAAAGACCTTTCTCTGGACCCTATCTCATATGCATCGATAACGCTAAAGTCGAATATGTCCTAATCGAACTTCACGAAGAGAAATGTGGCAATCACTCCCCCAAAGCTTTGCGCACCATGTATTAGCCAATAATGTGGGCTGATTCTTTTAACAACGTCAAAAAGTGTGACTGATGTCAATGATTTACCTGTATCGCATTTCCAAAATAGCTCAACCCCATTCTTTCACCTTAGCCTTTCATGAAATGGGGGATGGACATTGTCGGAAAACTTCCAATTGTTTAAGGACAATGGATATTCATGCTATTACAAAGTGGATTGAAGCCGAAGCACTCTCAAAGGTACATAATCGCAAAGTTATCGAATTTATCTGGAAAAAAAAATGTGATATGTAAGTTTGGAATTCTAAAAGAAATAATTGCCAACAATGGTTGTCAATTCATAAGCACTGGGTTTCAAAATTTTTGAAAAGAGTGGAATATCATGCTGAACTTCTCCACTTCGCGGTATTCCCAAGCTAATGGTCAAGCCAAATCTTCCAACAAGACTATCATGAAAACGTTAAAGAAAACACTATCTAAAGTCAAGAGAAAATGGGCAGATGAGCTACCTGGAGTCCTTTGGTTATATTGCACCATCGTTCATACACCAACCTGTGAAACTCCCTTTTCATTAGCTTATGACATGGAAACGGTCATACCAGTAAAAGCAGGCACTCCAACATTTCGGTATGAATGGAAAACCTATTAGCAGAATCAAGTTGAATTGTGTCATGAGTTAGATCTGGCGGATTAGTTAAGAGAAAGAACATTGGTTCGTACAGCTGTATATCAACAAAAAATTACCCAACACTTCACCCAAAAAGTAAGAACTAGAACCTTCAAAGAAAGCAAGTGGGTGCTACGAAGAGTATTCCAAACACCAAAGAAGTTGGTACAGGAAAGCTTACAATAAATTGGGAAGGATCATACCAGATCATGAAAGTTGTAGGATGAGGAGCCTACAAACTACGTAGCCTGAACGATAGTGATATCAACAACAGTTAGAACGCCATCTATCTTCAAAAATATTATTTCTACATTTTCTAAAACTCTTTTCATTTATTGTTTTTCATTTTCATTCAAAATTCGTACCGACTTAGGCATCAAAGAGCCGATTGTAGAAATGCTAGCAGTGGTCCCAACATCTCTCAGCTTTCAGGAGAATCAATGACAATGTTTCGAGAGATCCAAGTGAAACTGAACAAAGCATGCCACCATTCCATTTCGAGATAACATCATTATTTCCTTACTAATTTTGTACTCCTCATTTTAAATTTTTTTTACCACCATTAGGATCAACACTAAGTTAAACATAGACCTTAACTTTTCTTTGATCAAGAATTTCCCTATCAACGGGGACGTGGAAAGCCTTGAACTTGGGAAAGGAAGATCCTGTACAAAATATAAAAATTATTTGGAATCTAGAAGCTGATTGATAAAGATGGCCACGTAGAATCTATCGAGTCATTTAGGTGAAAAAGACCACATTGTTGCCTTCAAGTCGTCTGGACAAGGGTGGTCCTATCGTCACCATCATACCAATCCAAATGAAGACTCAACTACCTTCGAACTAGGATATCCTTCAAGCCAACCAATAACATCACCTACAAAATCAGATGGATCGAACTAATTGAATCCTTTGTAAAAATGTGTTTATGGTCTATTTTATCTTTTAAACTAGGAAGTAAGTCCGATTTCTATTTGAATATTATGATCATAAATTTGTGCATGATTTCATTGTACTTCGAATGAAATTCTAAAGTTTGATATTTCATCATGTTTTTAGGCAGTCTAGCACACAATCCCAATAAGTCCACACATTACATAATTTAGAAAGACATAAGTTCAAATATGCTCGTACAAATACCAATACATAAGTCTAAAAGAAAATGCCAGTCGAGAAGCACGCTTGAAAAATGTGCTACCAAAAGGATATAAGCTGGCCCATCATCGGCATTCCCAACTCCCTCAGTAAATGCAACACCGATTTTGGGCTGCTCTTCTACCATATTCGGCATACCCAGTATCTGGCACAATTCAGCATAATCAGCAATTGCTTTGTCTACATCCCATCTAACATGTTTACCTTTCTTATAATCATTCATAAGAAAGACTCAAGTGGTTATTTCAACTTCCGGCTGGCAATTATCCATACAATCCTCCAGGAAAGCAATTTGTGTCCCAAAAGACTCTTCAAGTTTGCAAGTTCCTCCTCCAACACGAGCTTCTAGTAAACCATCTTGGCTAGCTCATCTATTACTTTTCTAGCATCTAAGTAAGCATATTTCTTCCCAGCCCTCAAACTTTCGACTTCTCTACGTAATGAAGTATTTACATCCTGCAATGAGCGCATATTTTCGGCCTATCTAACAGATTCATTTTTTCTGAAAAATGGTACCTTGTAGACCTTGGAATCAATAAAATAAGTTCGTGTCAACCGATTGAGTTATCCATAATGAAGCACACAAAAAATACTATACTTGAAAATTTTAAGCCATTTTGTTCTTCATTGCCTTTACTAGACTAAGTTGCTCATAGTACGTCCAGTCTTTAAGAAATAAAAGATCTTCACCAAGCGCCATCACTCCCAAGTTAGAGAACGTAGATGAATCGAAGAGAAAGATAAGCACAATCGAATCATCATCCCCTACAATAGCCTTGGATGACTGCATTTGCAGATCGACGAGGAGGAAGCATCAAGTAGCTTGGCCTGGCAAGAGAAATCATCAAATGGGACTGGAGTGTTGCTGGTGGCATAAGATTATAAAACTTTTTAGACTTCTCTTTCGTCTTTCTCCTTTTCAAAGAAACAAGCGAAGATCCTACCACTCTTGACATGATTAGATCTGCAATCTCACGTTGAATCGAGTTAAGAGTACCGATCAAAGGAAGATCACTACCAAGAATTTCCATACCTCTCTTTGTCATTATAATATGGATTGTATGTCTTGGGGAATTGGAAAGAATACCTCGTGGTTCTGTCGAAGTATGTTCCCACAAGCCACTAGAAAAAAGAACCTCTGAAGATAGAAGGAACTGGCAGCCCCTTTGATCCTTAGGTATCACCATGATCTTAAAAATGCACTATTTCACAAACAAGCCTTCGATGGGTCGTATGTTGATGTAAAGACCTAGAAGAAAATGAAATATGAGCCTTGAATCAATAAAGCGCATTGAGAGTAAGCGATCTACGAAACTTACAGCATGACCACACTGAAGGGAAACGATAATGCTCCGGTCGAGCCAAATCGCTCGACACGAGAAAATGAGACCATTTCCACCCTTTATCAATCGATTGATATTTTTCCTTACATTTAAGGAAAATTGACCTTTCTTACCGTCATGCTCCCTTATAAAGTAATTGTGCATCCTCTCTGGCATGTCAATGAGATACCACGCCATATAATCAAGAAGAGAGCTAAGAGCAATTGCCAAAGTTAAGCATGATGCAATCTCAAAATATTCTAGCAATGTCCCAACCATCTGACGAATTGGAAGTCAAAAGCCATTAAATGGCAACTCATAGAAAAACATCTAGTTGGGACATTCCATGAAACTCTTTCATGCAACCATGGTAGACAAAGTTGAATAGATGCTGAAATACCAATAGGCATCTTGAATTCTTAACAAGTTATTCTTTGTCAGCTTGCTGGGTATGTTCTTAGTAAACAAGATATCACTAGCACTTGGACGGCTCTTTTCATAAAACTATGTCTAGAATAGCTACTATCAAGACCTGGATCGGTCAAATCACTATTAATACCTATACTTTTTGGATCGATTGCATAAGATTAGCAAATCCCCAAATCACCAACAAACCCCGCTAGTGTTGGCCCATCTGGACAATCCAAACTAGTATAATTGTCAAACAAGGAGTTTTTGTCCGAACTGCTAGACTTATTTTCACCTCCGGTCGGCCAAAGTTCGATCGAAATTCCCTATAGAATATCACAATAATCACTCCAATTCATTGTTTATAAAAATAACTATTCACTAGCAACCTCAATCTATGATCGAGGGATCTCAAACAAAATACTTGGTGAAAGGTATGGGCGTTGTAAAGTTTGCTTAACTCTT
>CAIGRO010218953.1:0-16138 GCA_903798355.1 Fraxinus baroniana | reverse complement strand
TCACTGAAAATTCAGTGACCGTTCTGGTCACTCAATTTAATTTTTTTTACAGCTCGCAAAAAACACAAGGCTCATGGGCTTGCTCGACGAGCAACTCGTTTAAATGACGAGCCGACTTGCTCGGCTCGAGCTCGTCTTTTTTCCGACTCCAAGCCTGCTCAGGCTCGTTTTTGCCAGTCGAGCCGACGAGCCGCTCGGTTCAGTTGCCACTGCTAGTTCCATGTCACAGGCTAGGTGGAAAGGAAATTCAACAAAGACCCAATTGGTCAAATGAAAAAAAGTCAAACAAAGGTTGAAACTCCCATGTTGAAACACTATCTAAATGGCTGAAACTTTTTAGCACGTCGAAGCACTACCTAAATGCGTAAAGCTCTTAAGCCGAAGTACTACATAAGAAATCAAAGCTCTTCACACAAAACACCACCAATACGAAGCTCCCTCCGATCGAAGCCCTCAGTTCATCCGAAGTCCCTGAAACTGTCTCTTAAAAGATTTGTACGAAATCTTTAGAATTATTGATGTAACGTTTGTAACAAAAAAAAGTCAGGTGTCAGTCTAATGTATAGGGCGGCCGACACGTTTTCAATGTATTTAATTTATGATAGACTTAATGATGAGAGGCTTCAATCAAGGAGATGAGTCCATGTGGTTTTGATCTAACGATCACCACATCGGCCAAAACTTTATAAATTGGCGGTCTTTGTAAATTGTAAAGGATGATCTTTTGAATATTGATTCTAATATACCAAATACACTCAAGAAAAATATTCTCAATATACCATCTTGCTTGTTCTTCATTTTTTAGTTTGATCTTAGGTTTTTGACACTTTGTTGGTGATTGTTTGTTAGTGCGATCATCTTAGTAACTGTCACCGGTGCTGAAACATTTTTGTCTCGCAACTTAAAGCATCTTTTGAGTTCACGCGCTCCCTTTCTCGATCTGATTCTCCGATCAAAATGAATTATGGGCTGTTGTGTCCATTTACCATTTATGTATGAAGTTCCCAATAGAAAATGGCATCGCTACGACAGAGGCGACCAAATGAGTGCAAGGGAATGCTATTAAAACTTCCTCAAGAAAGTAGAACCGAGAAGTTTCAACGTAATCCTAACATACATTGACATGAATTATGTCCCTGAACAAGGGCAAAACCCTAAACAAGGGGCAGACATCGAAATGATGGACGTCTCTGAAGAAGGGACGGTCCTTGGAGTCATAAACACCTCTAAAGAATCCAAGAATCACAAGTATCCTATGAAGAAGAGAGAGTTGTTGAAGAAGCAGTTAATTTGGAAGAACTAGACCCTTGCATCATCGATTACAAGCCTTGAATAGCCCCAGTAGAAAAATAGGAAAGTTTCCTAGTAAATCTTATGATCCCTCTAAATGTCTGCAAGCTGGAAAAGATTTGTCACTAAAGGCCAAGGAAAAGCTAAAAAGCTTCTTGCGCAAAAACTTGGACGTCTTCTCTTGGAAGCATGAAGACTTGATTGGCATTGATCCAAAAGTCAGTTACCACCATTTGAAAATTAATTGACAATCGTTTAATCTAAGAATCGATATAATTGAAGTGGGTCTTTAACCCTGTCCTGGTCAAAAAACATAATGGCAAGTGTTGACCTATGGTTGACTACTCGTTTTGATTATCGCAAACAAATTATGTTTATTACTAACAAATTGATTTCAAGTATTCATAGTCATTATTGCACATGAATAAAATTGATGACACGAAGTTCGAGCCCAAGTATATTTGCATACGATGATCATTCAATTGATGCTATGAAGAATGATATGACAAAACCCGCGAAAATATATCTCAAAAAAATCGAGACAAAAGGCGAAGTACCGTCAAGAAGTGCATGTCAAGATGTTCAAAACAAAGTACTTAGACTTATCACAATCATATGTAAAGATAAAACATTTCAATACTTGGTAATGAATCGTGACGAGCTCAAAGTTTTAAATTTACGATAAAAAAATCACGACAAAAATGTTTTACTCGAAAAATATGTTTTCAAAGGTAAAAATCTGAACATATATGTTTAAAACATAACAATATTTTGAAAAATATTTTAAAATGTCCCTCGAGTACCTATATTTGATGAAAATAAGAAACGAGAATGTTCCGAGCCAAAAGTGGTATACCGGACGTTCGGTACGCATACCGGATGTCCAATATCCCTAATTTTGGCTCCAACTGTCATTTTTCTAACGTTCTAATTTTCTCACAAAAATATTGGATATTTGACCATCCGGTATTCACCGGATGTCCGGTAAGATGCGTCCGATAAGGTAGAAATTTTGACCGTTTAAGTGCTATAAATACCTCATTTTCTCTCAACTTGTAACAACTTTTCTTGAGCATTAAAGATAGGTTTTTATTGATCACAACCACCTTATTTTCTATCATTAAAAAGATCAATTGTCATAAAATTCTTGAAGATCATTTGTACAAATTAATTTTGAGAAAATCCTTGGTTCTTCAAGAAGTTTTTTCATTTAAACACTTTGAACTAAACTATTACCATCTATTGAAGTGTTTGCCTCTTCTCTTCTTGTTATTAACCTTGAAACTATTGTTCGATAAGAAGAGAAGATTTCACTTTATTCGATAGAAGAGAAGATTTCACTTGTAAACTCATTTTAAATTGTGGGTCGTACTGAGGTCCCGAAAAGCTCAACGTTGTAAAATGATCGGTGCTCATTGGTCGTAAGTCACCGGAAGCGTTGTAAATAGTTAGATTGCACCACAAGTCAATCAACATAGTGAAAAATGCATTGCTCGTGATAGAGAGCTTGGTAACGTGGAACGTAAATCATTGCATTGGATCGAACCTCCATAACATATCGTTTGTACTCTCTATTTCTTTTACTTAACGTTTTATTTTGTGCAAGCATATATCATTTTATCAAAGATAAAAATTGCAACATGTATGTTTAAAACATAACAATACTTTGAAAATATTTTAAAACATCCCTCGAGTACCTACATTTGATGAAAATAAGAAATGAGGACGTTCCAAGCTAAAAGTGGCGTACCGGACGTCCGGTACGCATACCCGTCCGGTATCCCTAATTTTGGCTTCAACGATTATTTTTCTAACGTTTTAATTTTCTGACAGAAATAATAAATATTTGACAGTCTGGTATTTACCGGACGTCTATTAAGGTGCATCCGGTAAGGTAGAACTTTTGACCGTTTAAGTGCTATAAATACCTAATTTTCTCTCAACTTGTAACAACTTTTCTTGAGCATTAAAGAGAGGCTTTTACTGACCACAACTACCTTATTCTCCATCATAAAGAAGATCAATTGTCATAAAATTCTTGAAGAGTATTTGTGCAAATTAATTTTAAGAAAATCCTTGGTTCTTCAAGAAGTTTTTTCATTTAAACACTTTGAGCTAAACTCATTACTATCTATTGAAGTGTTTGCCTCTTCTCTTCTTCTTATTAACTTTGAAACTATTATTCAATAAGAAGAGAAGATTTCACTTGTAAATTCATTTTGAATTGTGGGTAATGTTGAGGTCCCAGAAAGTTCAACGTTGTAAAATGATCGATACTCCTTGGTTGTAAGTCACCGAAAGCGTGGTAAAGGGTTGGATTGTACCACAAATCAATCAACATAGTGAAAATGCTTAGCTCGTGACGGAGAGCTTGGTAACGGGAGATGTAGATCATTGCGTTGGATCGAACCTCCAAAACATATCGTTTGCATTTTCTATCCCTTTTACTTAACGTATTACTTTGTACAAGCTTATATCATTTTATCTACGTACTTATTTGCATTTAGTTTATTTCTTTATCATTTGTGTGATCATTAGATTAAAATCTTGAATAGTTAACAAAAAGTTTTAAAAATCAATTCACCCCCCTCTTGGTTAACCTATTTTGGGCTTTCAGTAAGTGGAGAATTTATGTAGATTTCTCAAACTTAAAATCAAGCTTTTCACAAGGACAACTTTCCACTTCCTCAGATAGACCAACTAGTGGACTCAACGGCTGGACACGAACTGCTTAGTTTCATGGATGCCTACTTTTGGTACAAACCCGATATTCCCCGTTGACGAAGAGCATACGTCATTCATAACGAATAATGGTCTTTATTGCTATAAGTTCATGCCCTTTGGGTTGAAAAATGCAGGGGCCATTTATCAAAGACTTGTCAACAAGATATTCGCTAACCTCATTATAAAGATGATGGAGGTATATGTAGAAGATATGCTGGTGAAAAACTTGAAGGTAGAGGATCATGTCTAGCACTTTGGCAAAACTTTCCAAATATTGCAAAGGTACAGAATGAGGCTTAACCCCCTGAAATGTGCCTTCGGAGTTGCCTCTGGAAAATATCTACGCTACATGGTCAATCAAAAAGGCATTGAAGCCAACCTAGAGAAGATCAAAGCCTTGATTGAAATGAGCTCACCTCAGAAACTTAAAGAGATGTAAAGCCTTACTGGACGTATAACTGCTTTGAACCACTTTGTCTCAAAGGTGACAGACAAATGCCTACCCTTTTTCAAGATTCTGAATGTAGAAAATAAGTTCTAGTGGATAGAGGAATACAAGGTAGCCCTATAAGAGTTGAAGAAGCACTTTGGATAGGCTCGCCTCCTCTCTAAACTTAATGCTGACGAACCACTGCAGTTGTTCCTAGCGGTAACCCCTGAAGCAATCAGCTCAGTTCTTGTAAGAGAGGAAGGTGATCACCAACTGCCCGTATATTATGTAAGCAATGAACTTTTGGCAACAGAGACTCGCTATCCACACATAGAGAAGCTAGCACTCTCTTTGGTAACAGCTTCTCGAAAATTGAGGCCATATTTTTAGCTCCACACCATACACGTACTAACTAACTTCTTTCTCAAGCAAATTCTACAAAAGATCGATGCTTCAGGAAGATTACTAAAATGATTGTGGAACTTAGCGAGTTTGATATTGTGTTAAAATCAAGGACTGTTGTTAAAGGACAAGCCTTAGCATATTTTGTAGCATATTTCACCCCTATTCTAGAAATGAAAGAAGAGATAGAACCCACCGAACCTCCCATATAGAACCTCTAATGTTAGGCTCCTCGAGAGACACTAGATCTAGAGCAGGAATGGTCCTAGTTAGTCCAGAAGGATATACGCTCAATTGTACCGTAAAGTCCGATTTTAAGGCCACCAACAACGCAATAGGATATGAGAACCTCCTAACTGACCTCTGATTGGCCAAGGAAATGCAGGCAAAAAGACTAGTAATCATAGGGTTGTCAATGGGCCGAGCCGAGCCGGCTCATGGCACATTTTTTCGTGGGCGAGCTCGGTTCGGCCTACGAGCTCGCCCACCATGAGCTACGAGCCGAGTGGCTGGCTCATGGATAATCAATTTTTTTTTTGCTTTTCTTAGTTTTTTTTAATATTTTAACACGAGCCGAGCCGAGCTCAGCTCGTTTACGAACGGGTCCGCTCGGCTCGGGCTCGTGCTCGTCTTTTGACGAGCCCGAGCGGCCCGTGGATCGCTACAGTACGAGCCGAGCGGGCGAGCCGACGAGCTACTTGGCTCGATTGCCACCTCTAAGTAATCAGCAGTGACTCCCAACTGGTATTTAGCCAGGTTTATAGAAATTTATCACCTAGAGATAAGTCCATGCCACTTATCTAAAATTGGTCATGGAGTTCATTCCAGCTTTTGAAAAATTTGAGTTGGTACAAATCCCATGATCAGATAATGCTCACACCGACGCTCTTTCAAAATTGGCAAGCATTAAAGATCCCAAATTGCTCACTGTGGTGGCCATAGAGCACATTCATAAACTCTCTACTACATCTTACTCCACTATGGATAAAGCCAATAATAGGGTTCCTCAAGAACCAAACATTACCTTTTGAAAAAGAGGAGGCATAGAACCTCATAAGACAAGCCGTTCACTTCGTTTTTCAAGACGATGTGATATACAAACAAGGTTTCTCCTTGCTCTTACTTAGATGAATAGGATGAGCAAGCCATATATGTACTCTGAGAAATTCATGAAGGGGTATGTGGCAATCACTCAGAGGATGAACTAAGCATTGTTCTAGCCCCTGATCGTTTACCAAATGGGGGATTGATCTTATAAGCTCTCTACCTAAAGGGAATGGCAATTGCTGCTTCGTGATTGTTGCCATTGATTACTTTACCAAATGGTTAGAAGTCGAACCCATTACCAAGATCAATGACGTAAATACTTCCAAATTCCTATGAAAAAATCATTTGTAGGTTCAGAAATCCCCATTCAATTTCTCGAATAATGGGCAACAATTTGATAACAAGAAGGTCAGAAACGTACGTAAGGAATTAGGCATCAGGAAATGTTTCTCTTCTCTACATCACCCTCGGGCTAATGGACAGGTGAAAGCTATTAATAAGACTATCAAATACACGCTGAAAAGAAATTAGACACTTCTAAAAAGGCTTATGAAAACCCCCTTCTCTATGTGTACATGAGAAACTATTTTCTCTATGGTTTATGGAGCTGCAGCTATGAGCTCAATTGAAGTGAGTCTACTATATCCTCATCGCATTCATTTTAACGAAATATCTGACGATGATTTGAGAAGGTGCGAACTAGACCTCCTTAAAGAAACGAAGGATGATTCTCAAACAAAAATTTGCTATCTACCAATGAAAAATGACTACATACTACAATTATAAACTTAAGAAAAAAAATCATTTCACTTGAATGAATTCGTGCTTCGAAGGGTATTCTTATCTTCTAAAGAGCACGGGAGGAATCTTTGGTCCCAACTGGGAAAACCTCCACCACATCAAAGAAGATATTTGGCCTGGAACTTATAAAATCGAAAATATGGATGGAAAATGCAAAACCTCATCCATGAAACGTAGAGCATCTATGGAAATACTACCAGTAAGAATGTAAATATATAGTTTGTACAGTTCTTGATTCAATGAACTTGACTTTTATTAAAGTGTTTACAAATAAAAAGTATCGTTCCCATGTAGGGAAGCGTTGACACTTCGAGGAAGAGGTGAATCCCAAAGGGACTACCTTCTTACTCCCAAAGTGGACAACACAAGTCCCTAGCGACAAAATTTGTTAAGCAAGTCTCAACATGGGCGAACTGCTCAACCTAATGCTCAGGAAAATTATTAATTCTATAAATTCAAATTTGTTCTTAATTTTATTAAGTCAAGTTTGTGATAAATGAAAGAAAAAGTACCTCATATTGACAAAAATCAAGGAAAAAGCATCTATATAGATGAACCATCGCTATGCAGAGAAGCGTGGACATTTCAATGAAGAGATAAATCTCAAAAGGGATAACCTCCTTACTCGCGAATTGGACAACACATGCCCTTAACAAAAAAAGCTGTAAAGAAATCTTGAGCATGGGCGAATTGCTCAACACTATGCTCAGGGAAATAAATAAAATTCGAAGTGCAATAAAGCGTAGGATCATACACAAATGCAACAAATAAGTTCAGATGTCAAGTAAGAAAGGCAAATTACCTTCGAAAACTTGTACAAAATTATAAATTTGTATAACGAATTGCAAATGAAATAGGCTAAAGAGCATTGCAAAGCAGTAAAGTAAGCAAAAAATACAAAAGGTAAAACACAAGTATATAGACAAGAAAAGTTTATTCATTGAATAAATAATTACAATGGTAGGCCGAACCTTTTTGCAAGGAAAATGCGAAAAAAAACCCTATCAGTTGAACAGTTGGGGAATGGGTAGCTACAAAGGAAACTATAGCATTGTGAACAACAACTTCATAAGTTTCTTCAGCAGCATCGTCCTCAATCTCAATCATGTGACGACCATCAACCAGAGTTTGAGCCTCTTATTCTCTCTCTTCTAAAAATTCTAACATCAACTTAGAGGTATTGATGGCTTGAGAATTAACCTCAATCCATTCCACCATCTCGATGTAAGCATACCTTCACTAGTACTTTACGAAGCTTTGAAATACTTTCGTTAGGTGAAAGTTGGCAATGTAGTGTTTTACAGCATCATCATCAGCAAATTGAGCTTCCTACCTTACTGTCTCAATTTCCTCTATCAAGCTAGAAACTTTAACGTTCGGCTCTCCCACTTGCTGCTTCAATGCAACATTCTCCTTATTTGTCTTCTCCAAGGCCTCAGCAGCCAGATTTTGGTGGGAGTTAGGAGTCTCTACCCACTTCGTCATGGAAGCCACTTCGCTTTAGTACAAGTGGACTTCCTTCTTTAGATTTTCAATATTTGCCAATGCCTAAGTGAGCTTCATTGACTCAGTTAGCTGCTTCCTTATTGCCTTAGCCTTGCTGGTTGTCTCCTCGACCTAAGAGGCTTTATTTGCAAACTCTCTATTTTTATTTTGAAGGTTTTTTAAGAGGATTTCAGCCTCTATGGCCATTCCAAAGGCCCTCCCCGTCTGGCTGACCATGGTGACAAAGAGGTTTACCGTGTCACTGGTCTCCACGAAGCCTTACCACCTCTAGAACTCATGAAATATAGATGTAGCAATTTGAACCTCAGGAGGAAGCATGATCATAAATTTTGGAGCCAGTTCATCGCTCCTTTGGGAGACTTCAAGTTTGTGGTAGGTCGAGTCATAAATCATCGACCCACTCGAAGTTTTGACCTCTTCGACTATCCCTGCCCTGGAAGCTCCACATCAGCTGGCCTCTTCTAGCCCCCCTTACCATTGTTATTGAAGCTGCCATCAGTTTTTCCCCAACTGGGACTTCGGAGTGAGGGGGTGGGATGGCCATTGACCCATCCTCTCCGGTGGTGGAGAAGCGATGTTTTTTTAGGGACGTGCTCAACTATTTTTTTGCTCTTGTCCTTCACTGGAGGTCACCCTTCTCCCTCTAGCTACCAACCATCGGATTGTTCTTCTCAACTTGGTCTCTCACCTATTTTGCTACAATAGATAAGGGCTTCAACCATTTCCTCCTAGCAGTGGAGGTATCAACAATGATTGTGGCCATGTCGGGGACGGATGCCTCCTCTTTTCGAAGTTTTCTACAAAAAGAAATATAATGTTAGCAACAATTTATACAAAACAATAAAGAACTTGTTCAAAATTAGGATTACCTCTTCGACCCATTAAACAAAATTCCTCAAAGAACCGTTTAGAGTTGATTAAACGGCCAAACTCTTGTGACGGTGAAGTACGTCGGTAGGTGTCCTCAACAACCTCCAATTCACTTCGAATGAGCTCGAAGCGCTCTATTGACACTAAAAATATCAAAAAAAGGTTAAGATCAAAATTATCATTAATTAACATCAAATACGAGCACACCACTCAAGAGCTTCTGAGTACAAGGTCAAAACTATCACGTGGGAAACTGTTTCACCCTCGCACTCCTGCCATTTTCCCATCACCAAAAACCACGTCTCCTTCCATCTTTTGATGGAGAAAGGAAGGCCTGAGATAAAAGGGGAATGTAACCCCCACAAACATAATGAGTACCAACCCTTGGAATATCCTTTTCCCAATACCTGGGGTTGGAAAATGTTATGAAAGATGTAGAGGGGGCATGTCCTCTCAAATGGAGGTCTCCTTTCACAGAAATTAGTTTCTCACCAATTGGGCATAAGCATTGGGGACGAGCTGGGTGGGAGTCGGGCGTACAACCTAAGAATGGCTCTAAAGAAGAGGTGGAGAGGCAGACGAAGTCCTTCATTAAGGAGGAACTCGCTTACTGCGACGCTTCCCTGCCTCGAAAAGCAGACATGCTCGTCAAGAGAGGATGATTGAAGTTCGATGTCATATGAAATACAATATTTTTCCCTTAAGTTTGCTAGATACAATATGTTTACAATTGAATGAATTTTGGCTATCCCATAAGCCACCCGTCATTTCTCCTACCCTCCCTTGAAGGTAAAGCACTATGCCGAGCTCTAATGGCTCGAACCAAGTTGATCGTGTTTGCTATGTCACTTTCATCTCAGAAGTCATTTGGCTGAGATCCAAATCCTCCCTATCAGAATGTGAAGATGCCATTGAGTTTTAAGTTAAAGTTCAAAAAACTTACAAATCACACAAGGAACGGTAAAGAAAAGCATCGAAATTTGCAAATGCAAAGGAAGAAAAAGAAATAAGAATAAGAGATTTAGAGGATTAGATTGCCAATTTCATAAAGGCAAAGTGAAATTTTGCCCAAAATTGTCGCCTTTTATAGACATAAGCTTCTAATCCCAGTTGTTAGATGTCGATCAGGATCATCCAATCGTTCATTTGAGATTTAAATTTGAACCACTCAGCACATCGAATGCTTCGTCTTCTATGACTGAGATCAGCACTATGTATCATGCGCTCCGTTGCATCTAAAATTTCGTTGGACACGCATATGACAGTCATCATTGCACATTAAACGTGATGGTGGTTGCGTGTATTGGAAGATGAACCGTTTCAACTATCTTTTCTAGAAAACGTACAAAACAACAAATCCTTTGAGCGCAATAATTAAGGACGCATCATGTTTCTAACGTTTCAGAAAACATGATTTTCCATAATTAATGAGTCAACCTCTGAAAATAGTAGAAGCATCTCACCTCAACCGCTTCGGGTAAGGCTTCAGATATACAAAGCCACTTCGGAGAGAACAACTTCGGACAAAATCTGTCCTACGACGTTCCTCCAATTTATTCCTTAAATTCAAAAGTCGCAAGGTACACAACTCTGGACAACATTCATAGTTAATTTATGCAAATCAGATACTTTCAAATTCTAAATATAATATAAATATTTATACTTAGATTTGAAGGATTATTGTGGTGTGTAAAAACCACCCCTAACAAAAATTTTCATACAAATCTATGCATTACATAAATAATCATGTCTGAAATTGGGGGACTATTGTTACTCATCATCACCGAAACTCGAGTCAAAGTGTCCGTCGAAGTCCACGTGGAAAGTAAAGTCTACAAAGTCCTAATTGGTCAAACACAAAGAAGTCAAACAAGGGCTAAACCGCATGTACTGAAGCACTGCCTAATTGGCTGAAGCTCTTAAACACTTCAAAACATTGCCTAAATGGTTGAAGCTCTTAAACCAATACGAAGCTCCCTTCTGCCAAAGCCCTCAGTTCATCTGAATTCTCTGAAAGCTAAAGCCGTCTCTTACAAGATTTGTAAGTACTCTTTAGGAATGATTGATGTAACGTTTGTAATAAAGAATGTCAGGTGTATCCCTAATGTATAGGGCGGCCGATCCATTTTCAATCTATTTAATATATGATAGAATCAGTGATGTGAGGTTTCAATTAAGGAGATGAGGTCACGTGGTTCTGATCCAACTATCATCACGTCAACCAAACTCTATAAATAGGTGATCTTTTGAATATTGATTCTAATATGCAACAATACACTTCAGAAAAATACTCTCAATATACCATTTTGCTTGTTCTACATTTGTTAGTTTGATTATATGTGATTTAATACTTTGTTGGTAATTGTTTGTCGTGCAATCATCTTAGTCACTATTGTCGGTGCTCGAACATTTTTTTCTTGCGCCGTAAAACATCTCTTGCGTTCACGCGATCTCTTTCTCCATCCGGTTCTGGTGTCAAAATGCGTCGGAACTTACTTGAATTGGTATGAGTGAGCTCAACATCTGTTGTCCACGACGTTACGAAAAAGGAGTCAACATTACCCAAAATTTTAACTTTGAAATTTATATTTAGTCCCCCTTGTTTTGCAAGGATTAAATAAGATTTTAATCAAAATTAAAGTCAATTATTAATTTTAAACATATATTTCATGAGACTAATAACTTTTTTAACACATATTTCATCAATTTTTATTAAAATCAACTAAAATATGATTTTAATCCCATAAAAGGGGCTTAATACTTATTTTATAAAACTTTACTAAAATTGTATCAACTTTTCAACTAATCAAACTTCAATTTTAACTATATATTTCGTGGAATCCACAACTTTCATCAATTTTTCAACAACACATTTTATCTACTTTTATCACAATATGTTAAAACTTTTATTAAAAGCTTTGTCAAACGACCCTATAGCAAAATAATTTTCCTAAGTAACTAAAGATGTTTTAAGTCTGATGGTGTTTAAGCAAACCTAAACCGGCCAGTTGACGAGATTAGCAAAAGAATTTTTATGACTAGGTATAACATTACAGTCATGTATCAAAAGTTCAATAGAACCCAGATAATCCTAATTCCTAAGAACCCAAATGTAACCCTAAATACACTGGTGTATTGAAATAGATACATTATTTCAAAGTAAAAATCTCACATACAGAGACATATTTTCTCCAAATGTTATATCTGCTAATTGAAGTCACTGATACATTTTAACACATTCTATGACATAAAAATTCTACAAATAGAAAGGATTAGCAGCACAATCCACAATCGATCTAAGATCCTCCCAATCTGCATGCTTTAACAGGTCGTTTAAGTCTGAACACGCAGAGCTGGAGACGGATGATGCAGCAGGTGGCACCTGAGAAACTGAGCTGAAATGGCTTAAATATTGTTGGTTCCCATTATTATCACCAAAATAAGGATAGGTTTTGTTCTCATTTTGTCGAATAATGGGAGCACTGAAACTAATATAACTATGGTTATTTTGATCAGAGTCTAAGCTGCATGTTTTGGAGCTTGCATCAGCTGGGTTAATACTGATATTCCTCTTGCCACATACTTCTCTCAAGTCTGGCCTGAACTTCTTATAAGAAATATTTCGCTTTAAAATTCGACATAGCGTCCAAACTTCCTGTAAAAGCAGCAAAGCAAGAACGAAGAATAAATTTGTTACCCAACTTTATGAATAAAAACAATGATAAAGATTCAATGCAGTACTCTCACTATATGTGAAGCCTAATCATATAGTTCATTTATTCCTTGGCGGTGGATCGACCTAATATTGGATAGCACATATTAGGTCATCCTAATATTCGATTTTAGAAGAATTTGTTTTTCTGATAAGAGAGGATGAGATCCTTTGTACACTTCTTTGTTATAGTAAAAACTTAAAAGTGGTAAGTGGACGTAGTGAATGATACTATAAATATATATGTGTTTTTCCTGATACAATTTCATTTTTCTTATTATTCTTTTTGCAATTGGAGATAGGGATTAATATGACAATATCATGACACAGAAATGGGTAAATCCAACGGCCTGAATTTCACATGCTTGTGTGGAGAAATTCAAGCCATTGATTCCACCATTTCTCTAAGCAAAACCACTAACTCTCCACACCATAAAAATTAATAGGAGTCTTAAATTTCTTACAGCTTCTTGATCAGCAGGGCTTTTGGGTTCGACATGTTTGGCGCTTTTATCATCACCGGGTGGAAGGCGAAACTCATGCATCATCCAGTCAGTCTTGGTACCTTTTCCGGCGCTTCCCCGGTAGTATACGAGGGATTTCTTTAGTCCAATGCCGTCTCCACTGGAAGAATAAATTGGTCTATCAATACCAGTGGCTTTCCAGAATCCAGAACCTGTCACTCTGTTGGGTCTTATACTGTTCCTGTATTTTCTTCCTCTTTTGCAAAAAAAGTACCACTCCTTGTCTCCTACATTACTACCTTCTGCAAATCCAGCAAACTGAATTAGAACCATAAATTTCAGAGAGAGAAATTAACAACTACACAGAAACTGAAAATAAAAGTTGCAATCAATATATAAATATTGGATTCAAAGATATCTTAAAATTTGACTAAGTATATCTTTTCACGCATCATTAAAATGGATTTATGATGTTGTTTGACTTGGTTCTTATTTAGTATTTTTAAACAAGATGATGCACTATTTTATGTAAACCTTGAAAGGGAACTTGTACTTTCATACCAGATGATGCACAATCTGAAATTCGATTCCATCGTTAAAAATCCATTAATTTTAATCCTTGCGGTATTTTATAAATACTCACTATTTATTAATCTCTCCAAGTTTTTTGCTAGATAATTATGCTACAACTACAACAATTTAAAATACTTGACTATTATCCTAAAAAAATTATATTTGAACGACCTTGAGCAGCATCTACTTTTCTGAAAGATGAACAACAATTTTCACAACTTTGAGCAAAAGATGACAGAAAACTAACAGATCAGCATGAAAGAAAGATCATGACATACTTGGAAGATCCCATGGATCATACTTGTAGATATCAGCCTGTTTAATAAGCTCAATACTGATCGGTCTCTTTTCGACCTTCCTTTTAAGATAAAACCCCACAAGTTCTTCATCGGTGGGATGAAACCGGAACCCGGGTAGTGGAACATCACCCTCTTCCTCTTTAGTATTGATCACGCTACTAATATTTTCCGCTTCCATGGTTCTTAATACTCTCCTTTTTAATTTGTGGAAATAGGCTAGTTTAGGTTAAGTATGAAAGAACCGGAAACTTCTTGATATTTAAATAAAGATGATGTGATGAGGGTATGAAGAAGTTTGCATATCTAAATAATCGCATATTTGGTCAAGTCATGAGAATTGACTTATTGCTTGTGGGTCCCAAGTCCTGAGATTATTGATCTTGAAGCAGTCTTCAGTCTTCCATATGCTGATAGTTAGGAAAAATTGAAGTTTGATCAATTGAAAAGTAAGTGTCCACAGAAATTCATCAAGAGTCTGTTTGGTAATAATTAAAATTAAAAATATTGTTGTTATTAGGTTTCACTCGTCTAATAAAAGTCAATGATAAGGACTAATTTTTCAATTTTAATCCAATTTTAATCCAATTTTAATCTCTATCAAACATGCTCCAAATAAACATTAAATCGTCGTGACTTTCCTAAAAATATATCTCATTTTCTAAACTCCGATTGAAGTTAGGAGAACTATATAAATTTATAAAATTAGGTATGTGAAGATTATATGACATATTGAGAGATTTAGATAGTTTTCATTGTTGTTGAGACCCCTTGTGCAATGGAATGTAGAGAACTACCTCTCTTTTTTAAAAGTTAGGGACCAAATAGTTACTTGAACAATAGGTTATGAACCATTAATGTAATTTTCCTATAAATTGAGTTTAAGAAGATAATTAAAGGAAATTAAAGCAAAACAAAACATGTTACCAATTCAGATCAATGGTGACGTTGCATGATGCCATACCTTCATCAGTAAATAAACTTTCATCTATATATAATAATTGTGAAAACATAACAAGAATTAAATAAAATTTCGTCTTTGAATGTGATTAATTATCAGTGATTTGACATTTCGTTGTAAAATAATTGTAAAGCATGGTGGGATCTGTTTGAATTGTCCAACTAAATTACAAATTACATTGTTGATTATCTTATAAGTATTAGGATGTAGGACAGTCAAACTCCAAAAGTTCAAGGTTGTCCCATGTCATCAAAGCAATTGCTTTATTTTTCAGATTAAATAAAAATTGAACAAAGCTGGCTATGTTAATTTATTGATTATAAGTAAAAAGTTTCTTATTTTAAAACTAACTTTTATCTCATTAAATAATAAGTAATTTATTTAACACAAGTTTAAGTTATTTGTTCCCTGACTCGTTGTATTAATTTCGCTATAGACATTTTCTCATTTAAAAAAAGTTTTGGAGACGAATAATCATTTTTAAAACAATTAAGCACGATACCACTACTACGCACACGGTAACAATTACAAAAGACACGAAATAAATATATGATTGTAATTGAATTGACAATTCGCTAACAATAGGACAAATCAACCAATTGCTAAGCTGAAAACGTCACAAATACCTCTTACTCAGATCCCCTCAAACGTCGATAATATGAATATCTCAGAACTTGGCCAAAATCCTGTATCTCCCACACCCAATTTCTAGTAACTAATTTAAGTGTTAACATTTTAACAATATCCTAATGTATATGAAAAGCATAGAGAGATGGCAAGATAGTAAAATTCTTGGATAAACTTTTTAAACTTAGTGAACATCATTGTTTACTCAAATTTCTTTGCTCTTAACAACTTTAAAATACTTTTATTTTTTGGAGAAAAATAATACATACTTGTTTCACCATATATATCTTTAAAATTATGTTAAGTGCATATTCCATGGATTATATATTTGTGTACACAAATTCAAAAAGTGTTGAACAGAACAGTGTATTATTTTTAAAAATTGTTCAATCATATGTCGAAATGTGACACGCGGTCAAAAACAATACATGTAGC
>CAIGRO010218942.1:0-13553 GCA_903798355.1 Fraxinus baroniana | reverse complement strand
AAACCGACCCAATCCAACCCACGCCACCCCTAGTAAAGAGGTTTTGGATAGTATGGGTCGGATAAAAGTCTTGAAAAACGCGAATTAGGTTTTTTCGAGAAACATTGTGCTTGAGCGAGAGCTCCTTTATTCCATACTTGAACCCTAAAACTTCTAACTTACTACTTGACCCTTTGATTTTTAAAAACTCTTTCACAACAATAGTTTTGTCAAAAGATTGCCAACAACTTCAAAACCTAACAAATTCCCCCTTTGACATTTTGTGACAAAACACGTATTACAAATCAAATAGATTTAATCTAATCTACCCAAAACCAACTGACATGTCTGGAGCTTGCCTTTCATTTGTTCAAACATGTTTCCTGAAATCAAAAACTCAAATACCAAGTGTAAAAGCACGTGATACATGAAATATAACAATAAAGTCACATGATCATAAATACAAATGCTATAATGAGAAGTAATACTAATATTAGTCAAAACACCAACCGAAACATTAATATTACAAAAATATCAAAAACTCAAGCAGCTATGTATTATGATATGAAATGTAGTGAAACTAATCTCCCCTTTACTAAAATTTAATAAATTAGTCATTTAGCTCCTCCTAACATGCAATTCATTTATCAATGATAAATGATATTCACACTCCCCTTTTTTGTCACAAATAATGAAGGGATAAATATAAAAAATAATAATTTACCATTAATATACAATAACTCAAAATATGCAGTTGATGTTCCTCTACTTATGAAAGTCAAACTACTCGAAGCATATTAGAACCTTTAAACAAAAAAAACTTATTTTTAGATAAATTATTCTATTCTCTCCCTGACGTTGAACATATTCTCCATTAAGCGACTAAAATGACCCTTATAACGAGATTTAGGTCGATTAACCCAAGTCAGTTGACTATATGCACTAGGTTTTGAGAAATGTCGCAGGCTTAATTGTTTCAGTCAAATAGACTCTGAAGAAGAATATAAGATGTCGAGTCCATTGTGTCATTAACTTGGTCAAATAACTCACTTGATTAGTGAGTAAATCAATTGAACTATCAAAATCTTGATTTCTAACTCTAGTGAACTATTTTTTTTTTCTATACAGAGATTTATGACACCTATGTCTTATATGTCCTAACTCACCATAATTAAAACAAGTAGAGATAACCTAGGTCCAAGGCTATGTGGTAGCTGATATTTATTCCTAGGTTGGCAAGTCCTACGCTGTCTAGTAGGCTTCTGTCCTACAATACCCTTGTTCTTGAGTGCAGGATTAGAGACACATGTAGATTGGTTGGTGGCAATGTTTTTGGAAGTACTAGCCATATTATGATTGGTCTGATTATATCCTAGACCTTGTCTATTCCCAGCTGGTTTTGTTCAATCTCAAAAGACTGTCCAGTTTTTGAGATCCACTAGGGAAAACACGAAATTGAGATTTGGAATCTTCAAGTTCGCTCAGAAGGTTTTTAACCTAGATTTCTAATTTCTCATTATCATTGGTAGCTTACTTAGATTTTTGGTAGAATCCTAAAGGTCGGCTATGAGTTTCTTTCTCTATCTCTTTCTCAAGTTCATTAACCTTCTTCAATATAACTTTATTGACATTCTTTATCTTAAGACTCTCTTCAAATAATTCTTGACACGCCTCAACAATCTTATTCTCATCTTCAGAGTCTTCTTTAAATGGCTCACCACTACCTACATCCTGAACCTTGTCGCTCCCCTTATCATATCCATTCCTTATTCTAGCAGTAACGGCAATTTATTTCCCACTTTCCTCACATGTGGATTTCTAGCTTTGATTGTTCAAGCTAGACTCGTCATTAGTGATAGTAACTTTCATAACCTTATCCGAATTTCTCCTACTGCTAGGGCACACATTCCTAATATGGTCAAAACCTCGACAATTATGATATCTCACAGATTTAGAACTCTTCCCAGACTCACAAGGACCACTTCTAAGCTTCTCTTAAGGTTTTTTTTTTTTATTCCTAAACATTTTTTGGAATTTTTTAGCAAAGTAAGCTAACTTCTCTTCATTAGGAGAATATGAATCCGAGGACTCTCTATGACTATTTCTCACATTGTTTAAGGTTAAAGACTTATCGTTTGAGTTTAGATAAAGTCAGTTTATAAGTATGTAGAGATCCAACCATGTCTTCCACCTTAATAGAGTCTATATTCTTACTCTCCTCAATAGTCGTGATTTTAGGCATAAATCGCTCAGGAAAGGATCTAAAGATTTTTCTAACAATTTTAGGTTTAAGGATTCTCTCACCTATGTTGAAACTAGAATTCACTATATCGTTTAAGCTCGCATAAAAATCATCAAANAATCGCTCAGGAAAGGATCTAAAGATTTTTCTAACAATTTTAGGTTTAAGGATTCTCTCACCTATGTTGAAACTAGAATTCACTATATCGTTTAAGCTCGCATAAAAATCATCAAAAGTTTCATTTTCCTTCATCCGAATTTCTTCAAACCTTGTGGTAACATCTGCAATTTTGAGTTCTTAACCGCCTGAGTTTCCTCATGTGTGGTCTGTAGAATATTCTAAACTCTTTGGATACCTCACACATTGACACTCACCTAAACTCTTCCGAGGATACTGTAAAAAATAGAGCTTTAAGGCTTTGCTATTCAAGTTACACTCATCTAAGTTTGCTCTAGTTCAATTAGCAATGGAGTGGGGATTACTTTATTATTAACCGTAGAACTAAGTGCGGTCCAACCATTCACAACACTTAATCAGATATGCTCATCCATAGATTTTAAAAAAATCTCTCATTCTAACTTATCAGTAGACATAATTATTGCCATCAAAATATGGTGGGATGAATAATGAATTATATATCTAGAAATCTAAGGTCATATTCGAATTTATATACTGATACTAATTAAAATAACGATGTTTGATCTTACGTGCGGAATTATACAATTAAAAGTAACAAGTCACTTTTTAATTGTTCTTGAATTATTAAACAAACAGTCAAATTATCCTAAATTTAATTGTTGCAATTCGTAATAAGGAAGCAATAAATAACACCAGTATTGACGACAGAGAAACCCAACTAGGTAAAAATTTCAGGACTAAGCCATTTAACTTCACTATAAATGAATCAACTTGCAATACTGTTAGACTCGACTAATTCTAGTGCTTTCTGACCTCCTAACTGTAATCATCAAATCCCTCCTAGATTGCGTGCTCTTGCAGCAACTCCCGACCTTCTGAATTCGTATATCTCTTGTTGATTAATGAGAACTTCTCGTTCTCCAACATCCAGAGACTCCGGTTACCTTTCTTGATTTTCAAAACTCTAACGATGTTGTGGAAGTATGTGTTTTGGTGTTTGGTTTAGTGAGGATGGTGTGTTTCAAAGCAATGATCAAAGTAAAATGGTGGGTGAATTCCAATGATGATATGGAATGATATAGAGGATGCAAAAAAATGTTTATCTCAATGTTCAACCTATAATTTTCGTATGAGTGGTGTCCATATATATAGTAAAGAGGTTTTGGGTAGTATGGGCTGGATAAAAGCCTTAAAAATGCGAATTAGATTTTTTCGGGAAGCACTGTCGCTCGATTGAGAACTCAACGACAGACGAGTGACGATGTCTCGCTCGAGCGAAGTCCAAGCAACAGGCAGGAGACGTAGCTTCTATTTTTATCGCTCGAGCAACAACTAGGCGATATGCTAACGAAATTGCGATGACGTTTACTCCTTTGTTCTATACTCGAATCCTAGAACTTCTAACTTACTATTTGACCTTTTGACTTTTAAAAACTCTTTTACAACAATGGTTTTGTTAAAATATTGCAAACAACTTCAAAACCTAACATATATTGTTGGATGAAAAGACACGTGAACTTTCATAGTGGTCGAGGGATCTTCTCTTAGATGTCACTCCATCAATTCTAGGTTAAGGAGCATTTAAAGTTTTTGAAAAGCAGTCACTCTATAATCTAGGTCTAACCTCTAAAACGTAGACCGACTAGTTGATTGTACGGTTCTGTACCAGAAATGTCACATCATTCAATAATAAAAAGATCTCTTGAAATAGGTGAAGTGGGAGATGTATTCTCTCATTAAGAGGCCAACTATCATGAATTTACTTCGCAGGAGGTTATAGCACTTCTCCTAAGTTATGGATGGTCGACCTCTACATGACACCTCGACTGAGATGATGAATAATTTTGGCCACCTTAGCTTCGACTAGGCCGGTAAGATAGTGAAGTGAAATGTGGGTTTGATGATGCTTGCTAATTGGTGGCCTATGCTAAGAGCAAACGAGGTTTAACGTGTTTTGCCTCAAAAAGATTAACATATTAAATATGAATAATTAGAACATGTTTGACGTAGATTTTTTGGGAATGGATTTTGTGAAAAAGTGATATTTTTGGATATTGCGTGGTTAAAATATAGAGAAAACTATAAATTTGCGTGCAAGATTATTTTATTAAAAAAATGTGTAATTAAAAAAATTAAAGAATATGTACCGAGCTTAATTTCAAGAATTTTACTTTATTTATCTATTACTGTTACTTTTTGTGAATATTTGAAATTTGTCGTGAATAAAGCATACACAAGTTCTCAACGTGTAGTGTACAGTTCAGTAGTTGGATCGAAATTCATATCAACACGAAAACACATAAATGCTTCTCTTTAACTCTAAAATTCCAAATGGTTGTTTAGAGTAGTTAGGCTGTTAATTAATAAGCTTGAATCACACTCTCTTATTTGTAGCTTCCTGATAGTAAAATGCAGTCATCGTCCCATTTGTTCTTTATTGAGTCCATACAGAAATAGTTGGGCGGATTGTCCAACTCAATTTATTGCCCGTAACAAGAAATTTTCTTTGTTAACTCCTTCCACTTTGTATTACTTTTGTTTTATATATATAACTAGTTGAATTGTGCTTTGTTTGGAAAGGAAAAGGGTTTGGTTTAATTTAGAAATATGGCTGGTGTTGCTTGTGCCTCATCTTGTGGTTTGGTCTTCAAGAGTAGAAAATCAGAAAGAAATGGTGTTTCATTGTTTCAGTATAATGGGCTTAGAGCAATTGAAGGCATACAATTGGGTGCAATTAGGAATGATTCAAAAGGCACCATTTCGACTTTGGGTATGTTTGATCATCCTTTCTCTTCGTTATATTTTCCAGATATTGTTTTCATAATAGTTTGATTGCGTGCTATAATGAATAATGCTAAATGTAATTGTTGCATTGAACCTAATCATACTTTCAAGTTTTATCGATCTCTTTCTCGGTTACCTCACAAGGGAAAACATGGTTTTCAAGTTCTTTCAACCTAGTTATTGAGGAGTTGATTGTGTTTCCTATTGTACTTTGTCTTCCAAATTAATACAGCCGGGACTGAAAAACAGATGATTACAATTCTGTTTCTCAATGACATGCTTCTGAGGACTCCAGCTAAATCTTTGAACTTCTTTAGCATTCAAATTTTCCCATTTGTTGCACTGTGTGGAGCCTAATCGTAGTGTAAACATATTACGGAGTCATTTTTTGTGTGCAAGAGAGGTGTGAGGAAAACTTATATTCTTCTTCTTGATTATGGTTGAAACCTGGAACGACACGTAGTTATCACATTGAGGGTACGTACTCTGCCCTTTTTCTGAGTTTTTTATTGTTTATCATTGCTCCGGGAAGTAGGGATTAAGGCTTAATCCATGACCCTGTGTGATTCTTCTCGGGGCAAACTGTTTATTGGTCTTAACATGGTGGTTTTCAGTTTTAGGGATTCCAAATCCTTTTATTTCTGTCCAAATATTATAGGGAACTATATGCTAATATACGATTTAAAGTTTCTATTTAACTTGCTAAACTCGTGTCGATATTTGTTCTCTGAATAAATTGTCCACTCTTAGCAGCAAAATGTGGAAGAATTAAGGCCATGGTTTCTCCCACAGTTTCAGCTCCCAAGCGAGAAAAGGATCCCAAGAAGAGGATTGTCATAACAGGAATGGGCCTTGTTTCCGTTTTCGGCAGTGACATTGACACGTTTTATAACAAACTTCTTGAGGGCGTGAGTGGAATCTCACCAATAGACCGATTCGATGCTTCAGAATTTTCTGTAAGGTTTGCAGGTCAAATTCGAAATTTCTCTTCCAAGGGCTACATTGATGGGAAAAATGATCGCCGGCTAGACGACTGCTGGAGATACTGTTTGGTTGCTGGGAAGATGGCCTTAGAAGATGCCAGCCTTGGACAAGAAGTTCTTGAATCTGTGAGCCTTTTGCATGCTCAAAATTGATATTCTTTTCGATTAAAGAATCTATTGAAGGCTAAATTTAATAAATACATGTGTTTCCTCTCTAATACCTTAAGCTTATAAATGAGATGGTGCAACATGGTATCAACCAGGCAAAAGGCCTGGGTTTAAGTCTCGCCTCCAATCCTTCATGAAAATTGTGCACATATACCTGGCCTTTCATTCAAAATATGAATCCGGAGTGAAGACTAAATTTTATTCATTTAAATTATCTCATTTCTAATAGCTTGAGCTTTTAGATGAGGTGCTTCAAGATAATCAAACATATAACACATTGTTCTCTTGTATGTTGCAGATGGACCGCACAAGAATAGGAGTTTTGGTCGGATCAGGCATGGGAGGCATTACAGCTTTCAGCAATGGAGTGGAAGCTCTTATTCAAAAGGGATACAAGAAAATAACTCCATTTTTCATACCATACTCGATCACTAACATGGGGTCTGCATTACTGGCTATAGATACCGGCTTAATGGGGCCTAATTACTCCATTTCGACAGCTTGTGCTACTGCAAATTACTGCTTCTATGCAGCTGCCAATCACATTAGAAGAGGAGAAGCAGATATCATGGTAGCCGGGGGGACAGAGGCTGCCGTCATTCCTACTGGAGTTGGAGGCTTTATAGCATGCCGAGCATTGTCTCAAAGAAATGACGAACCAGAAAGGGCATCACGGCCATGGGACAAAGACCGTGATGGATTTGTCATTGGTGAAGGCTCTGGTGTACTGGTATATGAACTTGGTTGGATTCACCTGTTTGATGATTGATTATGCAAGCATTTATTTCGAGGAAAAAAAGTTAATTTTCTTAATTCCATGAATGTTAACTTAGATTATGAACAACAGATTATGGAAAGCTTGGAGCATGCGATGAAAAGAGGAGCTAATATTATTGCAGAGTACTTGGGAGGTGCTGTTACCTGTGACGCTCATCACATGACTGATCCTCGATCAGACGGACTAGGAGTTTCGTCTTGCATCATCAAGAGTTTGGAAGATGCTGGAGTGGCTCCAGAAGAGGTACTATTGGTTCTTGTTGTATAATCTAATTAAAGGGTGTATGGGTTCATTTTTGTATGCTAATTTGTAATTTTTTGTTTAACAGGTGAACTACGTAAATGCTCATGCAACATCAACCCTTGCGGGGGATTTGGCTGAGGTCAATGCGATCAAAAAGGTCTTCAAGAATACCTCAGAGATGAAGATGAATGGTACCAAGGTAGGAAACCTTTTCACAATATATATGTACATCAAGTTAATCTTTGTTCCCAAACAACTTGGGCCCACTGCATGAATCATTTCTTGCCACTACATTCGGTTCATTGCTAGATCTATCTGAACAACTAGCAAGCACAAAGGACAACGTTATTTTGGAATCTTTTGAGGAAACTTTTACCTCAAATCTTGAATCTCTTATTTCGGAATATAATATTGGTCAAGAACCATATGTTGTTGATTCTTCTCCTCAGAATGAGGAATTCGATTCATCTTCACTGGAACGTGATCCTGGACTATGCAAATCAATGTTGGATTTTCATGTTTTCAATTTGTATAGCGTTAGACACATAGATGGACATATTGTGTTTTGTATCGACAAATTGATTGTCTTTTTAGTGAGTGAATCTAACTTGCCTATTTTGGTACTCAAAATCGTCGTTTTCAATCATCTTCTAGTTTAAAAAAAATTTCGAGAGCGACCCCCGGTATTTTCGCCCTCCCCCCAACTAAAAATCCTAGTTACATCCCTGCCCTTGCCCATTCTCCTCTAATGTGATCTCCAGAGTTCAGGTTACTATTATCACTACAAGTCTCTTTAGTTTTTCACAAAACATGTCCCAACCACCTAAGTTATCATTCCCTTAATTTATATTCAATTGATGTCTGCTCCAATTGTTGACGTGTCAATTGTTACATCCATTTATGAAAACACATCCATCTTAGCTTCTTCATTTCTACTACATTCATCTTATGGGTATTTTATCATTTAAAGCCCCAACATTGAGTACCATAAATCAGTCATATATTGCTTCAAAGCTGCAATTTCAGTAAATAATTCATTTCACGTCTTGAATAAATGAAATACGTGCTATTCGACTTTTGTTTTAAGCCATATTTATCCCTAACATCAAGGCTTATTGACTCACAGTTGAACCAAGTATAGTTATTTATTTCTTACATGCACAGTGTTGATGCTATTGCATATTAATTTTACATCTTAGCCGAATTTTTGAAATTTGTTCGACATCTATGATTTAGTCAATGACCGGGCATGGCCTTGGAGCTGCTGGCGGACTCGAAGCGATAGCAACCATTAAAGCAATTACCACTGGCTGGTTACATCCAACAATCAATCAATATGTACAGTACAAAAACTCCAATTTTATTTCTCGTATTACAGTATGCACAATTAAAAGCTGTCCTAATAATTCATCCTGTTCGTAGAACTTGGAGTCTGAGGTTACCATCGACACAGTCCCGAATGTAAAGAAGCAGCATGAAGTAAATGTTGGTATGTGATCTTGTCCTTGTGTGGTTGATCATTTCGTGGAAAATACAAAACCTTGGTTCGGTTAATCGTTATCCCTCGAGGCGTGCACTTTCTTGAACTAAAGAGAAATCTTATTTTTGCCGTTCATCTGCAGGTATCTCTAACTCATTCGGCTTTGGTGGCCACAATTCGGTCGTTGCCTTTGCACCCTTTAAGCCTTGAAAGAAGCTGATAGAAGTACCGGACTTAGCTTTTCTCTCATCGAAGTGACTGGTTTACTGCTCATAAATTTTATTGGAAGCGTAATTTAGAGCCAGAGAAGTTTGAGTGTCGAAATCGTATCAAGTTTTGGAAAATTGTTGCCCTTTTTCCCTATTTCTTTCCAATTTATCAATTGCCTGATGGGAGTACATTCATTCTCTATCACTGAATAAGATTGTTAGAACATTTGTGTTTTCGTGTCTGAATATGGCCTTCCCCCTTTTCTGAGTGCATTTTCCGGAAGAGTTACTTAAAAGCTACTTTTAAGCTTGGAAATTCATTTTGTTAAGCTTGAAAGTTACTTTTAAGTACTTTTTCTTTAATTTTAGCCTCGACCAAACATGCTCTTATTCTAGGATTTTCAGACAAAAGCAAAACATTCCTTTGAATACAGGCAGGGGCGGACCCACGAAGACCCAGCTGGGGCGGCCGTCCCCACTGAAAAAAAAAAAAAAATTTAATAGTTTTTTTTAGCTTATTTTCTATCTCGAATGCAGTCAGGATATGATAAAACTCATGTTTTATATGTAATCTTTTTCTCTTTAATCTTGTTACATATTCTTCAATCTCATAAAGTTTGATGGTTAAATTTCTTTCCCTACTGCTCATAAATTTTATTGGAAGCATAATTTAGAGCCAGAGAAGTTTGAGTGTCGAAATCGTATCAAGTTTTGGAAAATTGTTGCCCTTTTTCCCTATTTCTTTCCAATTTATCAATTGCCTGATGGGAGTACATTCATTCTCTATCACTGAATTAGATTGTTAGAACATTTGTGTTTTCGTGTCTGAATATGGCCTTCCCCCTTTTGCATTGTCCGGAAGAGTTACTTAAAAAGCTACTTTTAAGCTTGGAAATTCATTTTGTTAAGCTTGAAAGTTACTTTTAAGTAATTTTTCTTTATTTTTAGCCTCGACTAAACATGCTCTTATTCTAGGATTTTCAGGCAAACGCAGACATTCCTTTGAATACAGGATACATATTTGATAAATGTGTGTTCATATATTTGTCACATACTGTATTGATGAAAAGTTATTAAAGCGAGTGTATTAAATTTCATGGTTTAATACGTCATTGCATTCGTTAGCATCAACTTCTTGCATAGGGACAAGATGCTAATTTTTTATTTTTATATATGTGACATATATATACATTTTTATAGGTAGATAGGTGCACATATTTATGGATTAATTAAAATATTGTGCAACTTGCCAAATCCCTAAACTACTTTGGTTTGGCTTCTCAAAGTAGATGTTTTGCGTGCTTTAGCCGTAAGTTGGAGTCTATACTTCCATCCAATTGTAGTATCTTTTGTAGCATCTCACTATTCACTTTTTAAATAAAGTTACAATATTGAATAGTGATACCACAAAACAAAAATTACGACGCGGCCACTAATCTCGAGTTCCATTCCCAATTATTTAGTCCGACATAATCAAACTTAGATCTATTGTGATTAGAAGATGACTCTCTCAATAGATATGGCCATTGTCTCTTCACTAAAGGTATGATGCAATAACCCCTTTAATATCTATATCGTTGTTTTCGTGTCATTTTGCTAGTTGAGTCATGAGAATGACTAAGAAGTCATCAAGCCTTTCTTCAGGTGAGATGGTAATGTCTCATTACATGAGGAAGATGGTAGTTCATGTTGGAGAAAAAGTTAAGATTTTATACATTGTATTATTTTATCCAATGCATTATTGCGTTCCAAACATTCCAAATTTTCTTGTTTAACAAAATAAAGTGTACAATATTAAAAAACGAAAAAGAAGAGAATGCGTCCCATTATAGGTTTGGAGCCGATCACAAACTTTGTGGACCACTGTACCTGTCCTGCATATTGCAATAGCTATAGATTATTGATAGATTACTTAAATTTATTAACAGTAAAAGCACATGGCTAACTACACACTAATAATTTGAGATTTGTAATATTTAATATGTAAACTTTTGTTCTGTTTGTTGTATATGCAGCATAATTTGTTAGTGGATTGAAGCCTACTGGATTTGAGCTCCAACAATTCTATGTAGCACGGATGTGTCGCGGATTGCATCGAGCCAACTTGACAGGGTTTAGTCGGGTTCCATTTTGAGCATCGAAAGTAAATATTGTTATTAGGCAAAACCATGCAAGTTTCTAAAGCTTCTCTCTTTTGATTCAAATATTTTGAGGCCTTTGCAGCAAAGATTCCATCAGCTTTTAAGTTAAAAAATATGATGTGTATTATAACATTGGAATATTAAGAAAATTCCTTTTTCAATATGAGATCTATGCAGATAAGAGTTTTTTCTTCTAAAATTGGATATTTGGTGAGCGAAAGATCCAATTATTGAAAATAAAATTTGAGAAGTTTTTTACGCTTGAATAGTCGCAACTTGGTAAATCACCTTCTATTCTATGAGGTACGAGTTTTTGTCTCCAAACTGTTTCGACCCCATTGGGTCAATATTTTCAAGTATTATGAATGTAAATCAGATTTTATTTTTTTGTTCCCAAAAGTGTACGTGGGTATGGTGGCCTGTCCAATTGCATATGAGCAGGGTATTGCACGGGCATTTGACTAGTTAGTTAAAAAATATTAACTTTGGAATATTAAGAAAATTTCTTTTTCAATATGAGATCTATGCAGATAAGAGTTTTTTCTTCATATTTGGTGAGCGAAAGATTCAATTATTGAAAACAAATTGCAACTGGGGATTTGAGAACTTTTTTACGCTTGAATAGTCGTAACTTGGTAAATCACCTTCTATTCTATGAGGTACGAGTTTTTGTCTCCAAACTGTTGGGTCAATATTTTCAAGTATTATGAATGTAAATCAGATTTTATTTTTTTGTTCCCAAAAGTGTACGTGGGTATGGTGGCCTGTCCAATTGCATATGAGCAGGGGCCAAATTTCCACTTTCATTATCTTTTTGTTGTTCCAATAGGATGTCATTTACTTAATTATAACAGATTCAATTAATTATAAGCAATTTATTAATTTAATGAATAGATTCCAATTACCGTTTAATAATTCATTTTTAGCCCCATAATTGTCATCACATGGATACAACCCAAAATGCTTTTGTTATATGGGCATGATATAATAAAAAAAATACAGAAAAGGAATAATAGTACTGAGAATCAAGTAAATTAATTTTAATTGCAGCAGTGGTCCCAAACTTATGATTTTTAGCGAATTCTACTTTAACCTTTAGTTTATGCCAGCAGATGTCCCAAATCTTTGATAAATTAGCATCTGAAGTCCAAATGAATGAAAACCGTTAATTTGATTTTGTTTCACTAGGCTAGCAAACTTTATATTTAGTGTAATTATGACCACCAAATTTGATTTTATTTCAACATGGTCACTCAATTTCATATAAAGTTTCATCATGACCACCTAATTTCTTTTCATAATTTTCATTAATTTTAAAAGGGGTAAAACGGTAACTTTGAATTATATATATATAATAAATTTTAAAATAATGAAAATAAAAACTTATTTTAAAAAACAAAATAAAATAAAAAAGTCATTTTTAAAAAAATGTTGCTTAAAAATATAAAATAAAATAAAACAATATTTTAAAAAGTTATAGAAAAATAAAATAAAATAAAATAAAAACTTATTTAAAAAAAAGTTACTTAGAAAAATAAAATAAAATAAAATAAATATTTATTTAAAAAATGTTTTTAAAATAAAATAAAAACTTATTTTAAAATAAACGTTTTTAAAATTTAAAAAAACTTTTTTTTGTTTTTTTTAATTATATATGCAATTACAATTTTACCTTTTAAAATTAGTAAAAAAAGGTGAAAAAATTGGATGACCATGGTGAAATAAAATCAAATTGGATGGTTATGCCGACACTAAATATAAAGTTGGATGGCCATTGTGAAACAAAATCGAATGAATAGTCATAGTGAAACAAATAAATTGGGTGACCATGGTGATACTAATTATAAAATTGAATAGCAATTGGTGGAATTAACCCTTCAAACCATAATCCAAATCCAATGAACGCAGATTGCCACCACCAAGCTCATAGCCACCGAAAAACCAAAATCACCTCCACTAAATCAAATCATCACCTTTCACTTTTATTCCTTCTAACCTAGACCATCGCCTCAACTAAATGGAACCCGAAAGTTACAGGAATTCCAGAAGATCTATTTGAATGATTCTTACCTATTTTTGTTCTCACATGGTACATGGTATCTACTTTTTTGTTTATAAAATCCATTTTCAACCAATTTGGTTTTAAGAAGGGAAAAGAACATCTCGATTATGGCAATATCGTGATTTGCTTGGAGGGTTTCAATTAGGGAAAGTGCATCACATTGGTCAGTACTCAATCGAATGTTCTATGTTGCATCGGATGTAAGTGGTGGCGATGGGATTCTCCACCAATAATTTCTTGTAGAATTGAATTGATTAATTTGAGATAAACGGGGTAGTCGTCCACCAATCGATCTTGGGTTTGATGGTAGCGGTTGACTGCTTTGGATTGTGTTTGGTTGGATGCT
>CAIGRO010218937.1:0-12800 GCA_903798355.1 Fraxinus baroniana | reverse complement strand
TGGGATCCACCCCCATGTGAGTGTTCTGACAATTTTTTGACAAATCCATTTTTGTACAAATGGAAATGTTAGAAATGGGACTGACAATTTGTGACATGGAAAGCCATTTTTTTACCATTTTCTATTAAAAGAAAAGTAGTCTCAATTATAATTTCGTTCATTTCTACATCTCAAATTAAATCAAATTACCATCTCAATATGATTTAAGTTGATTTAAGGGATAATTGTAACAAAAGTTTCAAACCTTTGAAACATTAGCAGACTTTCCCAAACATTTGATTTGTTGCAGTCGTCGCCCTTAATATTTTCAAGTGTTACTTGTGAAGCCCTTTTGGACAGTTTACATCCACAATTCTATCAGTTGACCAAAAATTTAACTTTAACCACATTTTTAATATTTTAAAAGTGGCAAAATAGTAGCTTTTTATTTATCACATTACAAAATAAGAAATAAAAAAACACACCAATCAGGTATTTATCCAAAGACGATACCACTAGTAGAGAAACCGACACAGTTGTAGGACTTGATGTCGCCTCCTCAGATTTCTTCAACTTGGAAGAAGAAGAACCCAATAATCATGAACTGGACCTCCTTAAATTTTGAGTTTCTCTGAATTTTGATTTATTTTTTTTTGGTTTTTACTGCTGGTTGTAGGTGTGGTGGTAGGAGTGGTGGCTATAGGGGATGGAAAATTCCTTAAGTACAGATTTTATACAAAATTTCAATATCTATCTCACATGAAATAGTCCCACATGATTAAAATATTGCCAAAAATCCCCCCTCCCTCCCACCTATAATGTGAGTTGTTTGTGAAGTACAGAGATTTACTTGTAGCATGGTTCATAGGGGATTTATCTTTGAACAATGATTTAAGTTTCTTTTTAGGAAAAAAGAAAGAGGGATAAAGATGGTGTTTAAGGGGAGATTTTCCTCTTTCAAAAAATCTGACACTATGGATCCTCGAACTACCGGTTCAAACTCCAGTTCCCCAATTGGATACAATAAAAAGGAACCTAAATCATTGCTACACATGAAAAATTGTTATTATTAAGCATTTTCCTCTTAATATTTTCTTGAATTTGAATTACGTCGGTGAGGATTTTGGGTTTGGGGTGGGGGTGGGTGAGGTTTGTGAGGAAAGAGACGACTCTCTGTGTGTGTAATTTTTTTATTTTTTATTTAATTATTTAATGTGATAAATGGAAAGTTACTCTTTTACTCCTTTTTAAAATATTAAAAGTGTGGTCAAAGTTAAATTTTTAGTCAACTGACAGAATTATGGATGGAAAGTGGAAACTACCTAAAAGGCTTAACCTACAACATTTGGAAATGTTAGGGATGACACTGCAATAAATCAAATGTCTGGAGAAAGTCTACTAATATTTCAAAGGTTTGAGACTTTTGTTGCAATTGAGAAGAAATGAGAAGACGGAGAAGGCGAAAAATTTCGTGTTGATCTGTTACCAATTTCAGAATAATTACAGAATATATGTAAAGTGAACGGTGCTACATATGGAAAATTGTAATCACAATGAGCTATGCACAGTGTTTGATTTACATCAGTTTGATTTGTGTAATTCATGCTTAATTTATGCCATTCATCTTGTAATAGACAATGCTCCCTCTCAAGTTGGAGCATGAAGATCTGTGATGCCCAACTTGGATCTGTGATGAACAATTCACGACCCAAAGGTTTTGTGAAGAGGTCAGCCTGTTGTTGGGAGGAGGGTGAATATGCAGGGATGAGAAGACCAGCACGAATGTGGTCACGCACTAGATGGCAATCAGTTTCTATGTGTTTAGTGCGTTCATGAAAACGGGATTGCGTGCAATGTGGATGGCAGCTTGATTGTTGCAATGAAGTAGTGCAGGTTGAGGATGAGAGATGGTGAGATCACGAAGAAGAGATCGTAGCCATGTAATCTCACAAAAGGTGGTTGCCATTGCACGATATTGAGCTTCAGCAGAAGAGCGAGAGATAGTAGGTTGCTTCTTTGTATGCCAAGAAATAGGACTATCTTCAAATACCGAAGCAAACGAATGGCAGCTTGCTGATGTGGTTCACGAGGAGCATGCATAAATTGGCTCAAAAGATTCACTGTGTAAGCAAAAAATAATGTGCACCAGAATGAGAAGATGTAGCATAGCCACCCCATATATCACAACAAATATGATCAAAAGAATGAGCACTTTTATTTTCAACCAATGAAAAAGGTAAACGAGTATTTCTAGCGCGAATACAAATATCACAATGAGCATCTTTATTCAAATCAGAAAGTTCTTTTGGAGTACAAGGAATGGAAGGGTGACCTAAACAAAAATGCTATAGCGGATGAGCAGTAGAATCGGTGTGAAGAGCAACGGGAGCCGATGCTCGAAAATGATAAAGACCTCTACGTTCCTCACCCATTCCAATCAGCTTCCTCCTGTATTAGTCCTGAAAAATACAAAGGGATGACGTGAAGAAAGCAAGACATGAGGATGATTTACTAAGTTGGCTAACAGAAAAGAGATTGTATTTAAAACCAGGATCAAATAAAACATTAAGGAGTTGAAGTGAGGGTGATAATTGAAGATTTCCCGTGTGAGTTACTTGAGTAGTGGCCCATATGGGTAAAGTGAGAGATTGTGAGTGCTTTGTAACATGTGTAGTATGTGGTAGAACATAGAGGCCACATGAGCTGAAGCACCCGTGTCAATTATCCAAGGCATAGAACCTATGGCAGAGGAAATATTATATATACCAGAAAACTCATTCAAATTTTTTGGCTAAAGAAGACCCATCAGTTGTCGATATTGCTCGGTGGAAAGACCTAGGATCACACTTGCAGTAGAAGAAGAGGACTCCCAAGATACTGAATTTGCTGATGGATGTGGAGTAGGGAAAGCAACAGTCTTTTGCTTAGGCTTGGAGGTATTCCAATGTGCTGGATATCCAATGATTTCATAGCAACCACCAACAAGATGTCCTTCTTTCCCGCATTTGGTGCATTTCTTGCCATTTTTTGCTTTGTTATGAAGCTGATGAGAAGTTCGAGTAATAGTCATGATGGTGCTGTCAGGTGTGGGTAGGATGGGTAAATGAAGGTGGCGTTGCGTCTCCTCTTGGTGAATAATAGCATAAGCTTTGGTATTGGATGGTAATGTGTCCATAGCTAGAATTTGGCTCCTGATATTGTTGAAGGAGTCATTGAGGCCCATGAGAAATTGGAATAACTGTTCTACATTTTCTTTTGCTGAGGTATTTTCTCTAGCACTGTATGTGTAAGAATTGGGTTCCTGTAAAGTATGCAATTCATCCCAAAGCCCTTTCATGGTATTATAATAGGTTGTAATAATCATGGAATCTTGATGAAGATTAACGAGATCACGCTTGAGCCAATACAACCGTGGGTGATTACTTTGAGAGAATTGAAGTTCTAAGTCTTTCCATACTTCAGATGGACTTTGACAATAGATCAAGCTTTGCCGTAAAGATTTATCAATGGAATTGAGTAACCAAGGGAGGATCATGTCGCAACATCTCTCCCACAGTGTAACAATGGAAGCATCTTCAAGTTTTTTTAGAGTGCCATCAACAAAAACAAGTTTGTTTTTTGCATTGAGAGCCATTCGCATGGATCGTCGCCATGAGGGATAACTTTCGCCTGTGAGTAATTCATGAACTAAGGTTGCTCCAGGGTTGTCAGCGACAGTTAGAAAGTATGGTGAAGTAAGATCACTGATAAGTTGAGATGGGGTCTGAGGAGTTGGTGCTGCCATGAAAAAGGGGAATGTTTGGAAACGATTCTAGAGATCCCAAAGAAGGAGATGCTCTGATACCATGAGAAGAAATGAGAAGACAGAGAAGGAGAAAAATTCTGTGTTGATTTGTTACTAATTTTTAGAATAATTATAGAATATATGTAAAGTGAACGGTGCTACATATGGAAAATTGTAATCACAATGAGTTGTGCACGGTGTTTAATTTATATCAGCTTTATTTGTGTAATTCATACTTAATTTATGCCATTCATCTTGTAACAGACAATAGCAATTATCCCTTGATTTAATTTGTTGTGTAGAATTTGTGGTTGGATAAGAGTGGAAGTAAGTAGTAACCTTTATTTGTTATACAATTTTCTCTTGGTGCGAAATTCTCTTTATGTGCATGCTATTACATTATTATTATTATAAAAGTCTTATTTAAAAATATTAATAAACAGTTAGTTTTTGTTAACATTTTTATATGAAAATTCCATAACAAAATTTTGTGTAGCCTTTCGTTTGATTAGAAAAGATAAATTGTGGACAAGTTATCCATTATTATTTGTTTTTAATAAAAAAAAAATTGATAATGTCCATTTCTTTCATCAATCAAAAAGAAGTTAAAGACGTCAAGATTTTTCTTTTATCAATTAAAAGTAGTTGAAGACGATAAGATAGTAATTATAAAAATAATAGTATTAATAAATTATTTTTACATATAATTTTTGTATTTTTTAAATCAATTCATAACAACAACGTTACTTATTTGTATACAAAATCTATAATAATGGATGAATGAACAGAATCTTTCGTTTCCTGCCCAACACAAGGCCAAACAAAGCTTTTTCCCACTTCTCTACCCAATTGCAAATTCTAAAGAAAGACCAAACGAAGTGTCCCACTTTTACAATATAATCACATTTTACAATATTAAATACTATTTCAAGAATGCTTGTTAATGATCAATTGTACAACAAGTACGGTTCAAAGATAAAATAAAATTAATTTGGTGGGACAGCCATATGTATCAATTTAATTGGATGTTTTACTTTTACAGAAATAATTGAATTGAATTGACAGCTTTAATATATAATTGGTTGTTTAATTAGCGTTATTTGTGAGGATACGCCTATTAATATAAACAAATTAATTTTGTTGTAAAAAAATTGTTTACACTACATAAAGTTTGTTTACAAGTGCTTAATTAAATTATAATTTAAGCCATTTGGAAATAATTAATAAAGGACTTAAATTAAAATTCAACGGAGTTATCACTACAATAAACTAATTAAACTCGAAAAGTAACCTGATATGTCAATCACAAAAATATGAGAAAATGCTAAAAAGAATGGAAGGTAAAAAAAATTGCTGTTAAAAAGGTATTTTGCTTTAAAAAGTGATTTTTATGCTAAAATTGTTTTGTTCTTTATGACTTTATACCTTTTCAATCTGTATCTGAAGAGATGATAGTTAGATATTCTTTTTCTCTTTACTTCTCGAAGTTTAGCAATTATTCGATATTCTACACTTAAGGATATTTACATTCTTAAATTACAATTAAATATTTGGCCTACTTTGACAAATAAATAGGAATAGTAAGAGAAGTTGTAGTTACTTTGGAGAATTCATAAATTGATTTATGAAAGCTATCCAACATGCCATTAATTTCACTGGATTCTATTTGATTATTTTTTTTCAAGTTGAGGTCAATGTTGGATATTGTTCAAATTAAAAATGAGAAGTAATTTTGGAAGTAATGGTGAAAAACTAGTCTGGGCGGCCGCCCAGGCTTGAGGCCGGGCGACCACCAACCTTGTGTTGCAATTATGATGGCCAATTTGTTGAGCTGGGCAGGCGCCCATGCCCAGTACAAAAATTCGCCAGCTGGTTTTTGAATTCTAGTGTGTCCTTTTGAATGGTTTTACACCATTTTGGCTTTATTTTTTTACGTTTTCGTGCATGTAATTGTAATTCTATATATATGAGTGATTTTCGTGATTGAAATAATATTACAAACATTAAATTCATTCATTAACATCTAAAATCAAATATCAAACCAAGTTTTTTATAATTTTGTTCTTTAGTTCCTTTTTTTTCAAGTTTTGTTTGCTTGATTTAAACTTAAATTAAGGTTTGTTTACTCTATATAAACGATTTGCTATAAAGCCTTCAATCACTTACTCTGGTGGTGGCGAATATCGTTTGAGGACAGCGATTCATAATCATGTTCAAGCCTTCCATTTGGCAATTTCTTGTTGTTGGTTTTATTTTTGTTCTTCATCAACTTTTCTCAATAATCTCAAATGATATCCAACGTGGAGAACTAGACAATCAGGGTTATGATAAAGATGATGAATCAAGTCCTTGTGAGGCTTGATAGATTCAACGGTTCGAACTTCACAAGATGGAAGGTCAAGTTGAAGTTTCTTCTCACAACCTTGAAGATCATCTGCATTTTGAATCTGGACTTGACACCATTAACAGAGCTAACCTAAAATGACACCAATGAAACAAGGACAGATAGGAAGAAGAGAGAATCAGCTGAATTGATATGTAGAGGATATATTTTGAATGCTCTCTATGATAGCCTCTATGATCTCTACACAAATAACACCTTGACAAATGAGATATGAGAATCCTTGGAAACCAAATACAAGGTCGATGAGGAAGGTATTAAAAAGTTTCTTTTTTCTAAGTATTTTAATTTCAAATTTTTGGATAACTTGCCTTTGTTAGGACATGTCCATGAGTTGCAAATCATTGTCAATAAAATGAAGGCTGTGAAGATTGATCTTCCCCAAACCTTACAAGTTGGTGCAATCATCGTGAAATTGTCATTTTCATGTAAAGGTTATAGGAAGAAAATCTTTCACAATTTCCAAGACTATTTTTTTGGAAGAAATTCAAAAACATCTTTGAATTGAGGGAGAGTCAAGGGCAAGAAATGAGAACGAACATTCTCATGAGGGCACTTCCAAAGCCCATGCAATGGATCAACCAAACAAGTACAACAAGGATTCCAAGAATAAAAACTCTACAAAACCCCCCAACAAAGATAACAAGAACAAGAAGAAATTCAAAGTTTCTTATTATGTGTGTGGCAAAATCGGACATTATGCTCGAGATTGAGACATCGCAAACAACCAACGCAAGAAGTCAAAGTGAACTCCATTGACAACATCATTGCTACCGTGAACATTGTGAATTCGGTCAAATGAAAGGTTCAAGGATAGTTGTATGATACTTGTGCCACCATACATGTGTGCTATGATAGATTTCTTTTCAAAATTTATCAAGTGGATGACGAAAACATTAAAAAGGGGTAATGAAGTTCAATTAAAAGTTTTTGGCAAAGGAAGCATAGACTTACAATTCACATCCGGCAAGAAGATCACATTAATAAATGTATTGCATGTACCAGAAATGAAAAGAATCTTGTAAGTGTTGATTTATTGGGAAACTCGGGGACTAAAGTCCATATATGAGTCGGACAAACTTATAATTTACTAGAATGGAGTATTTGTTGGAAAATGTTATTCTATTGATGGAATAGTCAAACTTTCTACTATTGACAATAATATCAATAAAACTAAAAATTTAAATTATGTTATTGAAGTCTATTTCTTTATGACATGATAGAGTAAGACATATTAACTTTTCTAATTTAAAAAGAATGATTAAAATCAGAATGATTTCATGTGAAAACATGGAATATAATAAATGTGAATTATTTGTTTAAGTCTAAAATGATTAAAAAAACATTTTCATAATGTAGAAAGGAAATTTAATTTGCTAGACTTAATTCATTCCGATATATGTGAATTAAATGAAACGTTAACTACAAGTAATAGATACTTCATAACATTCATAGACGATCATTCTAGGTTTTGATATATATACTTAATGAAACATAAGAATGAAGCCTTCAAATATATTTAAGATATACAAAGCTGAAGTAGAAAATCAATTAAATGGAAAGATTAAAAGCCTTAGAAGCGATAGGGGAGGTGAATATTTATCTAGTGAATTTAATCTTTTTTGAGAACAACATGACATTATACAACAATGTAGTACAACTAGAACACCCGAACAAAATGGTTTGGCTGGAAAAAAAAAAAAGAAAAGAATTGGACACTAGGTGAAATGATAAATGCTATGTTATTAAGTGCTAAGTTTCCATCTAATTTATAGGGTGAAACTTTATTAAGTCAATAGGATTTCTTCTAAAAGATTTAAGGTTTCTTTTATGAATTGTGGAAATGTAAAAAAACCAAACATTGGTTATTTCAAAATGTGAGGGTGTCTTGCTTATAATAAGAATACGAATCCTATAAGGAGTAAGTTGAGTCATAGAGGGATCAAATGTGCTTTGTATGATATGCCCAAAATAGCAAGGCATATCATTTATTAAATTTGGAAACCAATGTCATTATTGAATTTCGTAAAGTAGAGTTCTTTGAGAATATGTTATCTTCATATAATAATTCTCTAAGGGAACATCAAGTGGAGATTCATAACTCTACAAGATCACAAGTATAAACACCTTCTAAGAATATTGAAACAAGTGAATTTCGCAGAAGCAAAAGAGCTCGAAAAGAGAAAGTACTAGGATAGAATGAATTAGACTTTCAACTTATTTCTTTCTATTTAATTGAGAGAAATGAGAAAAGTGTCACAAGAAATACTATGTATGTTCTTCAAGTGGAAAACGATTCTAAA
This sequence comes from Fraxinus baroniana, assembly GCA_903798355.1. NCBI lineage: Eukaryota > Viridiplantae > Streptophyta > Magnoliopsida > Lamiales > Oleaceae > Fraxinus > Fraxinus baroniana. Next base: position 4,333 of record CAIGRO010218937.1, on the reverse strand, counting down.
ACCTATCTAGAAGCAATGTCATCCAAAAATAGGACATTTTGGAAGGATGTTGTAAATGATGAAATTGATTCAATAATGTCAAACAACACTTGGAAAATTAGTCAATTGAACACTTGGATCAAAACATATAGGCTACAAATGGGTATTTAGTAGAAAGTACAATGATGATGGAACTCTTAATATCTTTAAAGCTAGCTGAGTGGACTTTGACTCGTATGCACGAGTTACATGAATAATATCAAGTAAGATTATAATTGCTTTAGCTTCAATATATGATTTACATATACATCAAATGGATGTTAAAATGACATTTTTAAATAGGGATCTTGATGAGGAGGTCTATATGAAACAATTGGAAGGACTTGTTCTACCCTGAAATGAAGATAAAGTATACAAACTAATAAAATCATTATATGGATAAAAACTAAAACCAAAGAAATTGCGTGAAAAGTTTAACTTAGCAATAATGTTTTGAATTTGAACATGGTAGTGTTTATAAATGTTTATATTCAAAAGTCTGTGATCATCATATTGTGCTCATTTGTTTATATGGGATACATATTGATTGTGAGCAATCAAATGCAAGGTACAAAAGAAACAAAGAGATTTCTATCTTCCACATTTAAAATTAAGATCTTCGTCAAGGGGAGAACATACTAGGTATAAAAGTCACTAAGACTAGTGAGGGTTATATGTTTAACCACATTATGTTGAGAATGTGATTAATAAGTTCAAACAATTGAATATTATAGTCTAATACTCCATTTGATCCAAATTTGAAACTTATAAAGAATGATGGAAGAATTGTAGTACAACTTGAATATGCAGGTGCTCTTGGGAGTCTAATGTATATATCATTTACAATTAGTAAACTTAGTCTGTTTACTAGAAATCCAAGTAAAGAACACTGGAAGGCTGTCGGGAGGATTCTTGTCTATTTGAAGAAAACCAAGTATCTATGTCTTCAATATTCTAAGTTTTCGATAATATTAGACGGATTTATCAATGCTAATTGGATATCTAGTGTTAGTGAGAATAAATCAATCTCAAATTGGGTATTTACCATTAGAAGAGGTGAGGTCTCTTCAAAATCGAAGAAACAAACATGTATTACTCACTCTACTATGGAATCCGAATTTGTCTCATTGGCTGAAATCGAAAAACGAGCTGAATGGTTTAGGGATTTAATGTATGAAATTCCATTGGGAGAAATGGATAATTCTTCTATGTCCATCTTATGTGATAGTCAAATCACTTTAGGTAAAGCATACAATGAAGTGTATAATGGTATGTCTAGATATATGAGTCTAAAACATGACTGTGTGAGGAAATTAATCAAAAATGGAATAACTTCACTTACTTATGTGAAGTATTTACCTGATCCGTTCACTAAACCGCCCACAAGTGAATTAGTGCGAACAACTAGTAGGATGGGTTTAAAACTCCATAATTAAATGCACCTATAACGGCAACCCCTTCGTGACTACACTCACAAGTATACATTGGGTTCAAAGCGTAATAACAAGTTATTCAATAAGTGGATCGATTCAACACTTATTTTTTCTTTTAAGACCCTATCCTAGGTTACAAGCGTTGGTTTTCACGAATAGGATGGTTGAGTTTCCATAACTCTTAATAATGTTCAGATCTATGTATCAAATATCTTTGAAAGTAACAAAGATACTACAAGAACTTTACCTATATAAACTTCAAGTTGGTACCGCTTCAATAAAGAGTTAAAATTTCTCTCTTAAAAGTTTATGAATAGAGGAAGAGCAATGCCATAAAAGAGCTAAACGAGATTGTTTGGACTTGGACCACTTGATACTTGTGTGAATGATTTCACCGGTATTATCACAAGAAATAATAGGTTCAAATCTTTCCTGCTACTTACGATTTCGATGATTACTTTGTGCGATTTATAATAAGGTTTGATTTAAATTGAGAAATATTCATACTTTATGAATAAGTGTCGTTAAACTTGAGTTTGTACTCATTTTATATTTGAACAAGTGGGGATTGTTGGACATTGTTCAAATTAACAATGAGAAGTGATTTTGAAAGTGATGAAAATGGTTAACCATGAGAAATATAAGCGAAAACAAAACAAGAACAAAAATCAATGATTGCCAAAAAAATGTCTTGGGCAACCACCCGGCCTTGTGTGGCAGTTACAAATGCCATTTTGTTGAACTGGACATGCGTCCAGCCTCCCAGTAAAAAAATTTGCCCGTTGAGTTTTTGAATTTTGGTGTCGTTTTGAAGGGTTTCACACCATTTTGGCTTGGTTTTTGCACATTTTCTTACATGGTAATTGTTATTCTATATATATGAGTGGTTTTCATTATTTAAATAATATCCAAACATCAAGTTCATTCATTAACATCTAAAATCAAATATCAAACCAAGTTTTTATAATTTTGTTCTTTAGTTCCTTTGTTTCAAGTTTTGTTTGCTTATGTTTGTTTACTCCTGCAAACTATTTGTCATAAAATCCTTCAAGCACTTACCCTGGTGGCATCCAATATCGTTTGAGAAAAGAGATTCATAATCCTGTTCAAACCTTCCTTTTTTGGTGATTTCTTGTTGCTGATTTTATTTTAGTTCTTCATCAACTTTTCTCAACAGTCACTTCATACTAAGATTTTATCCAGTAATAATAATTTGGTTTAATGTATAATTACTCAAAAGAATCTTGGACAATTGTGCCATCAATAAGCAATTTCCATACATGTTTATGGAAAAAAGATCACTTATATTTTGAAAATGTTTGGCTTAGGGGTTCATTTTTAGTATTAAGCTAATCCAGATATGCTTATTTACTTACAAATAAACTTTAAAACTTTTAAGCTTAGCCCAACATATTTGGATATAGGAGTGGAGAGTGCAGAGCCTGACCTAAAGAGCTCAAAAGTGACAGTGCAAGGGTTTTCAAACCAAAAAACCTCGTTATTTAAGTGCACAAGAGAACGGGAAAACATACGATGACCATGAAGGTCAAAGTTGAGAATAAAGATGAGGAGAAATTGAAATATGAGAAGAAACACGAGGAAGGCGAAAAGGAAGCGAAAAAGGACGTTAGAAGGTGGAAACGATAACAAGAAAGTTGTAGTTGATAGTGGCTCAGCCATTGAACCACCACCGACTATACCGGAGGCCGAACCGGTGGAGAACCTTAAAATAGAAGTTAAAAAGAATGAGTTCTACTACTACCGGAGAAGAACTAGAATTTCCAAGTTTATCCCGAAAGGTTTGTGCAAGAGTTTTATACATATCCTCCACGGATATTTAGTGATGAGAATCAAAATGCATGTTTTGTTATGTAAATGTTGAAGAATTTGAGTAAATAGGGTGTTCATCTCTTTTCGTTTTTCTTAATTACTAGTTTGTGCCCGTGCGATGCACGGGTAGAGTTTTTTGAAGGTAATATTAGTGTGTTAAATATTTTAAATTATCTTGAATTATATCCTGAATGTTAGTTATGGGCAATTGAAATTATCCCAATAAATGCAATTGTTCAACTGATTGCATATAACTACGAAAAATTGAATAATAAGGCAATAAAATAATACGGAATATAGGGAAATAAATCTTAGAAGGACAAACAAAGTTAAAGATACAATACTGAAGACATCTTATTTACTAAAATGCATGGTGAGCATCCTGAAGTCATTCACATTCATTGATTTGCAATTTTAAATACAGTCTAAGAAGTCAAAAACAAAATACAAAGTGCGCATGTCTTGCATATAAAATATGTAGCTCAAGTCTAAATTTTAATTTAATTAATCTAGTAATAAAAGTTTTGTACTCCAAGTGCAGGAGGAACTTGTATATTTGCCTTTTGAGCTAAACAAAGGAACTCTTGACAGTCCTTAGCGCTAATTTGAGTAAATGCGTTTACTAATGTAGTGATGAACCATGCCAAATTGGCTTTAAAATCTTGTGAGCAGCTCTTATCACCTTCGTCAACATCTTCAACACCCCCTTTGACAAGACAACCCACCTGAGCACTTTCTACATAAGCTTTACATGCTACCATAATATCACGAGAACGCTTGCAAAAATGTCCTACCCACAAAGTCCTCGAAATACTACGAGCAACACAACACAAAAATTAAATCATTATATAATGAAATCGTCACCCAAAAGGAAAGAATAAATGGAAATTATCCATGAAAATATGCAAGGATCGAAAGGCCTAATAATAACAGTAGTACATAGAGAGGTTCTCAATTTCATCTTACCTTCGGTGGCCGCCTCATACTGTACACCATCGTTAGAGAATCGATAAAAGTATTCTCATTGTATGCCAGAGAACATTTTTCTCAAC
>CAIGRO010218932.1:0-17629 GCA_903798355.1 Fraxinus baroniana | reverse complement strand
AAAATCTTAAACCTAAACAAAAAATTTCATAGTTACTTAAATGAATAAATAGCTCAAATCCAATCCAAAAATAAATGACTCATTTATGAATCATTTACCCAAAAGCATACCCACATGCCACAACCCACAAAATGTAATTCCGACTACAGACACCCCTTATTCTTCCTCAAATATCTTCTTTGCACGACAGATGATTGCGCCGCGACTCCATCTCCGAGGCTCCGTCAACACCCACCGCACATCGCACTTGTCCCCTTTTCTGCGCGTCGACTAGTCAGGCTCCAACAATTCTTCTAGACTCCAGCACCAGCAGTCCAGCATGTTAGTTTTCTTTGTTTTAGTTAATTTATGTTTATTTGAGTAACTGAGTTCATTTTTGTCAAAGTTATCTCTATCATCTGTTATATATATAGACAATTTACTTTTTATCGACAAATTAATTGTCTTTTTGGTCAATTAATCTAACTTGCCTATTTTGGTACTCAAAATTGTCGTTTTCAATCTTCTTAGTTAAAAAAAAAATTCGGGGGCTCCGACTCAGAACCCCCGGGAGGGGGGCCCGCCCCCCTCAACCCCCCCATATTTTCGCCCCCCCAAAATGAAAATCCTGGCTACGTCCCTGAATATATCAATGAAGTTCGTGGAGGAGAATAAGGAGATTTTGTATATATTGTGGAGAAAATCCTATACTTACCCAAGCAAAAAAGACTTAACTTAGCATGAAAAGATCTTTAAGGCCAATGATGTTATTTGCAATTAGATCATAGACGGTTGTAGTTGTGAGAATGTGATCACGAGGAAGTCAATGCACCATTTGAAGTTGCCAAACGAACCACATCTAGATCCTTTTCAGATTGGATGGATTAAGAAGGGTTCGTCTATTCGGATTACTCAGATTTTTATGGTACATTTATCAATTGGGACTTTTTACAAATTAGAAGTTATTTGTGATATTGTTCAGTTGGATGGGCGTCATATTCTATTGGACAGATAGTGACGGATTGATGTTGATGTCATAAATAAAGGTAGATAGAATACCTACAAGTTTAAGTGAAATGATAAAAAGATTACGATTGTACCAACAAGAAGGGCATGTAAAGCTTCTAAAGTGGAAGGGAAAGATTTTTTGACCATTACAAATTCAAACAACGAATTTTCCTCCCATGAGCCTTTGTACTTAGATGACAACTCAGGTCCAGTTGTTTTAAAGTGATATGAAATAATGCGGGACAATTAGAAAATAAAATCATAAATAATTGGAAAAGAGAAAAGGAGGATTTACGAAAATATGCATAACTTCTAGTAAAAGTCGAATTTTCGTCCATGAGTACAATCCGAAAATATTTTTCGACAGTGCACATATTTTTTATGATGTTGTCAAAGTTTTGGTGTCAAATTCCGTCATTTAGAACTTAAGTTTAGCATTTTCTATTTTGAGTCAGTTTAAGGGTATTTTCATCATTTTATCAGCATTTTAGTTTTATTCAAATTTATTTAATAGTTTTTTTAGTTTATTTGAATTTGTTTATAGAATTAGAATTTCATTTTGATTAGGAATTGTTTTGAGGCTATAAATACGCGTTAATGTTGTAAAATAATTCGTTTGATTAATAAAATATTTTAGTTTTCCCATTTATTAGTGGATTCTAAATATTTATCACATCCGTTCGAATGAAATTCGAGCAAACACCCATTCATGTATTACGAATAAAACACTTTTATTATTATTTCCGTTTTTGTCCTGCATCAGCATGTGTAGCAAAGCTTAAATTATAATTGAAGCTGATTATAAAATATTTTTATTCACTCGTGAGATCACGACTTTTTTACTCATTATCCACAATTTCACATATTCTCATGACAATCCACAACTTATAAACACACTACTATACCGTTAGTCTTGCTCTTTCCCGTCTCTCACTTTCTTTTCACACTAAACCTTATTTCGTAAAACTCTTGTTTGTCAAAAGGTTAATCAAAGTTCACTTTTAACTCTCACAATTCATCGATCCCACAACTTTGATATAATTTAAGTTACATATTTTATCAACATCACACGGTCGGTGAATTCGGCAAACCACCCCAATCCATCACCTCAGCCCCAGTTGGCCAAACTTTTTGTGGCAATGGTGCGAAAAGGCCAAAAACAAACGGAGAAATGGTCAGAACTTTAGTCATCGTCACTTCATACGCGCATACATGATTGTCAATATCTCAGTGGTCGTCGACCCCCACCCCACTCCACTGTACCCAACCTCAAGAATCTCCTTTTTACTTGTGTTCTCGTCTATTGAGTTGCCTCGGTGGGGAAATGAAAATGAAAGAAAAAAGATGGTGGAAAATTGCATCCCTTCTTTGACCCGACATTGAACTGTAACAAAACTGATGTAATTATTTTTTCTTCTTATAATTCCAGTCCACCTTCAAGTCTCCTTCAACATCAAAATCGAAGAAGCTTGCGAATATCACCAGTAACTATCTATTTATCTATCTCCTTTTATTGCTATTTTAGCTGATAATTTTTGCTTATAAGCATACATGTATCTGTTGTTGGGTTTCTATTTCGAGCAAAAGAGTTGATTTTTTTTTCTTATTTCTTTTTAATTTACTTGAGGTGGCTTGAAAGATATGATCGCTGTTGACCCCCAAAAAATGGTTCAATAACGTAGTCAACAGAGAATTAGAAATTCACGTCTTTGTAAGCCAAATCGCGATATACCCAAATAAAACTACTGATTATATTGATGAATTAATGAAGATGATGGATCAAAGTGTGCAACTAGTTGTAATGTGATTATTTGGTTGATGAAAAGGGGGTCGACCGTGGAGTGTAGTAGAGAGAGTCAGGGTTTACTTTGAATGTATAGACTTGGATTATCCCTCAACCGTCTTAAGTGTGTCTTTTTATACTCAATGTAAAGGAGGATGGAGTCCGTTAGATGTCCAAGCACGTGGGTGAGTCAGATCCAAGGTCCTTATTGATGTCAATCAATCAAACCATTTAATGCTGGAATCCTCATATCTCTATTTACAGGTTAATGATTTGATGGCGTAGGTATGCATTGTGTGGCGCTGGCAGTGTGTTGTCTTGTCAATCACTTCCTAAGGTGGGTCTGTTCGCTTGCCACGTGGTGGGTTTATTTTACGATTATTTATATGAGTAACAATCCCCTTTTGTGGTATCTGAGGTGGGTTTCTCTGATTTCTTCTGAATTTCTCTTTGTTAAATAACTGGATTGGGTGAAGTTTCCCTTGCAGGGGGTGCATAATTGAGTTGACACGTGTGGGTTTTTGTTCTTGCTTTCCTAATTTCATGATTTTAATAAAATGAAGTAGTTAACTTAGCGTTCCTGTAGGCAAATTATTCATCACTATTTACACTTCGTTCTTTCCTCCTAATTAGGTTTTTGATGTTGTTGGAAGTGGAAGCTGTACTGTTAAATTGACTAAATTCAATTGAATGATTATGTGTTATCTTTATCTAATGAAATTCTGAGTATGCTTCCCAACTCGCAAACTCAAGTTGATGTAGATGATTAAGTTGTTGTGAACAAGCTGGAAATATGCTGCACCTTAAAACTTGCCCTTTCTTGTCTGCGCTATTTTTCCCTTAGTGTTGGAAACTTCTGGATATTTCAGCCTCTTAGTCGATACTCGATACAGTGGTCATAGATGAAGTGGTTTTGCAATTGATTGTCTATTATTTGAAATAATCTCTGTTGGTATTTTACATTTCCCTTAATTATTATTTTTTTCTCTCCCTAAAAGCTTTTTGAATGTTTAATCTTAGTTCTGAATTTTGGTTGTGTTGATCTTGAATTTGTTTCAGCAACCAAACTTATGAGGCTTGCTTCTCAGTGACTAGTATATTGTTTCCGTGTGTAAAAGCAACACCTTAAGTTGGTCGACATACTTTGTCCTTTCTGGGTTATGGCTGCTTTCCTCATGAGGATGGTCTTCAGTTTTAGAGCTCTCCCTGTTCTCGCCATCTATACTTGGTTACTCTTCAGTGAATCTTTCAGCTATGCTGCTGAGAGTGATGTCGACTGCCTAAGAGCTATAAAATCTTCTTTGGAAGACCCAAACGGTTACTTAACAACTTGGAATTTCGAGAAAAGAACTGAAGGTTTCATTTGTAAATTTATTGGGATCGACTGTTGGCATCCGGATGAGAATATAACATGGGACTTAAGGGCACGTTTCCATTAGGTGTTGCTGGTTGTTCGTCCATGACGGGGTTAGATCTTTCTAATAACAAAATCCATGGAAATATTCCAAATAACATCTCTCATATAGTTGGATTTCTGACGAGCCTCGATCTTTCCAACAACGAGTTATCTGGAGAGATTCCTGAAAATCTTTCCAATTGCACTTACCTGAATGTCCTCAAACTTAACAACAACCAGTTAACAGGCCAAGTCCCTGCACAGCTTGCTCTACTTAGCAGAATCAAGGAATTTAGTGTGTCAAACAACCAATTGACTGGACCAGTTCCGAACTTCTCAAAAGATGCTGGTATTACTTCAGAGAGCTATGAGCATAATCCAGGACTTTGTGGCAATCCGTTGCCACCTTGTGAAGGCGCTTCCAAGAAAACCAACATTGGACCATATATTGGGGCAGCTGTTGCAGCTTTTGGTGTGAGTATTGGCATGTTCTTCTATATGCGCAAGATGGCTAGAAAGAAGAAGGAAGAAGATCCTTTAGGCAACAAATGGGCAAAGAGTATGAAGGGTTCCAAAGGCATCAAGGCAAGATAGACCTAGATTTTCTTGGAATTTTTGCTTTTACATATAACAATTATTTATTTATATAATTTTTTTCCTCTTCGTGTGGAATCTGTAGGTGTCCATAAGAGTGGAACCTTTCAGTATTGCTGCCTGCTGTATAAGATTTATTTTTATTTGAATTTCTCTTTACAAGGAACGATTAACACAATAGTCATATCTTTTTGTTTCAGCTTTCAATGTTTGAGAAGTCTGTTTCCAAAATGAAACTAAATGATCTCATGAAGGCTACTAATGACTTCAGCAAAGAGAATATAATTGGGTCAGGAAGAACAGGGACAATGTACATAGCAGTACTTGAAGATGGCATGTCTCTTATGGTGAAGAGATTGCAGGATACTCAACAATCAGAGAAAGAATTTGTGTCTGAGATGGCCACTCTAGGAAATGTAAAGCATCGGAATTTGGTTCCTCTTCTCGGGTTTTGCATGACTAAGAAGGAAAGGCTCTTAGTCTATAAGCACATGACAAATGGTACCCTCCATGATAAACTACATGTTGTGAATGATGGCAAGAAACCTTTAGATTGGCCTTTGAGGCTTAAAATTGGGATAAGAGCAGCAAAAGGATTTGCATGGATGCACCACACTTGCAATCCCCGTATTATTCACCGAAACATAAGTTCTAAATGCATCTTACTGGATATGGATTACGAGCCTAAAATTTCCGATTTTGGACTTGCTAGGCTTATGAATCCAGTCGACACTCATTTGAGTACTTTTATAAATGCTGAGTTCTGGGACTTGGGTTATGTTGCTCCGGAATATGCAAGAACTCTGGTTGCCATTCCAAAGGGGAATGTCTATAGCTTTGGGGTTGTGCTTCTCGAGTTAGTAACCGGTGAGAAACCGACTTATGTGGCTAAAGCATCCGAAAGCTTTAAGGGAAATCTAGTTGAGTGGATTTCCCAACTATCTGGTACCTCAGAACTTCAAGATGCAATCGACAAGGTGTTGATCGGGAAAGGGTACGATAGTGAGCTTTTCCAGTTTCTTAAGGTTGCTTGTACCTGTGTGTTGCCGGCTCCTAAAGAGAGGCCTACCATGTTTGAAGTGTACCAGCTTTTGAGAGCTATTGGACAGCGTTATGATTTCACAACGGAAGATGATGTTTTGGTGTTATCGGATAATGGCAACGCTGATCAACTAGAAGAACTCATCGTTGCTCGAGATGTATAGGAGATCTATTAAAGAAAAGTTAAAACGAAGATATAGTAGCAAGTCGAGCCATAATACCATGTGTAAATTATCTGTTGTCGTAATTTGTTTAATAATTTTATTTGTCAGTTAGATTCCACATCGGAGGTACCGCCCTCCTTCCACAGGGAAAAAAAAAAAAAAGATTCCACATTGGTAAATTTAAGAAGATGGTTTATGCATGATACTATCCAGGTAAATTGCCGACTTACAAAATTGTACAGCTTTTTTATTTCATTTTCTTCTATTTTTCATACCAAAGAATGTCGGGTTACGCCATTGATTTTGACACATATGAGATCATCAAATGTTCTGGAGGGCCGGAGAAATTTGTATAAGAGGTGACCAAATCATGAAAGGTATGTTACTCTTTTATAATTTTTATTATAGATCGTATTGAAAAAATAAAACTTGAACCATCTAATATGAATAGAATACAATGTCTCAAATATATATAAAAACCATACTATCAAACTTGAATATTCTAATGACGTTCTTTTTCGTTAGCCATTGCTTTCAATAAAAAACAAAAGCTCAGATAATAATTTTAGAAAATTAGAAACCCTAATTCACTAATTTTAGAAAAAGAGGAATAAAACCGCAAGAAAAAAATAGACACATGAATATGCAGGATTTATAGATATTCATCTTAATGTAAGAGTATGCCCTCTTCTATCGTTACGCTAATTCACTATGATGAAAAGCAGAGAAAATCGCTCACCCTATCTTCTTTAGCCTCACTTTTTTATGATAATAAAAAACTCTAATGACAACTCCTTATTTATAGAACCAATTAAACAAAATTGATATTACAAGTGTGAAATTTCTAAATTGTCCTTAATACATTTTTGGTCTAAAGGCTCTGCTCTCTCCCTCCCCCGGAAGGTGTTGAATAAAATGTGCATAAATTATATTTCTTTAACAAAAAACAAGTGGATGCAAATGTGATGGGGTAACGATTTACCGAAATCATGGTATGTGCATAAAAGTTCAGCAAAATAATGACTTACTAACATGTAGAAATAATAAGGAGATAAAATAAAGCGAGATATAAGAATACAAATCTTTTCAAGACATATTTTGCTCCTCTATACAGTGCTAACAAGATCAAATAGACGGTTGACTCTAAAAATATAACGCTTTTTTCAAATTTAATATAGCACAATTTTAATTTTGTCGAATGAACCAACGCTTGACTGTACTCTTCTAGAACATAATCTATCGAAACTAAATAATAAATATCGAACACGAAACTCAAAAATAATTTGAAAATTATTTTGACAAAATTTAGAGGAGGAAAGAATTAAAAATCAATTATATGGAATCGATTTGTAGTAGAAAAAATTGAACTAAACGTCTCTATTTATAGATTTTTAAGTGACTTTTTGAACGATTGCATCTTTTAACATATACCACATCTTTTCACATTAAATGGTGTACAATACACCCTATCAAATAGTCATGCATTTTCATTATGCACCTTTTAGATAGTCACGCCAATTCTAAGCAAAATGACTCTTTATATGCATCTTTTGTAATCAAAGAGATACCTATTGGAGACGTATTCCAATTTGCTAAAAATAATACCAATTATTCCAACAGGAGGGAGGCTTCCTACACATCGACAATTATTGGGCTCCATAATTTAACACGTTCTCCGTGGAATTTCCTAGAATCCTCAAGTCAAGTGGTGGATATGGTAATACTATTTTTTTTTTTTGATCTGTAAATGTGAATTATATTGATCAAAATCAGTATCCAAGTGCTCCCGGCATACCCGGGTTAATCAACAATGCAGATACAATGGAATGACAAACCTATGGGCATACCCAGGTAATCAACACAATACAATCAAAGCAAGAGAATATAAATCAACCCATAACAAGTGATTCGTAACAAATCAAAACATTAGGATACAAAGTAAACATGATTTTGTATATTTGTGTTTTGATTCGTCGTACAATGCTTTCAACATGGGGAATAAGATCTTCAAACACTAATCTATTCCTTGCCATCCAAATATAGTAGACGAAACAAGCTAAGGCAATTTTAGCTTTATTCCTCCAATAGGTGCCCCTTGATTTCCTTTTCATCCACTTCAATGCACTAGAGACGGTGGTCATAGCCACGACTTGATACTTGCCCAAATACTCACCGAAAAAGGACATTGAAAGAACAAGTGGTTGTTCGTCTCCTCACACGAGCTACAAAAACTGCAATTTGTGTTAATGTCCAGGTAGTGTAGCTTGTCTTTCGTAAGCAGCCTAGATTGGGCGCTTAGCCAAAGTGTGAAAGAATGCTTTGGTGTAATACTAAATTTGTCTAGTGGCATGGACAGTGTATGGAGTAATCGTATAACAGTATGGAGATGTGTAAGAAACTATTAGAGTTCGCCGGATGTCGTTTGATCCCATGATTAAAACATATGTTCAAAAACATTTTGTACATGACCCCAACTTCAATACTGCAGTTTTGGCTGGCCAATTCCTTTAAATCGGACTTGAATAATTCCTCTTCTCGTCCATTGGAGAATCATGTGTTACAAACTCGAAATTTCCAAGACTTAGATGTCAAAAGAAAATTGAGGACTTAAATGGAGAGACGGGATCGAGATTATCCACCGATTAACTTGGATAATATGACACAAATTGACATTGTTGTAGAATGAGAATGAAAAATATAGTTGTTATTGAGTCTCATATAAGAGAGAGAAATTCAAAATTGATGGCTTGATGTGATGGACAACGGTCATCTTTTTCATTTTTATGGATGAAAAATGAGAAACAAATGAGGGCTAGTTTATAAAATATAATAATTAACGTATAAAGTGCCAAAAAAAAAAAAAAATTAAATTAGGATTCTTCTGATGTCATATTAATTTATCTTGATATGGAAGATAGCTATAAATTAATAAAATAAGAATAAGAAAAGGAGTTGTTTGTTGGACTAATTTATTTATTAATTATTCCTATATAAATTAGTTATTCTATATTTTATACTAAAGAAATGGAATAAAGATGACACAAAATATTTTTCTTCAAGATTCAAAATGTTATTCATAGTTTTATTTGCAAGTAGTTTAAATAATGATAATACCTTAAAAAAACACAATAGTTATATTCTTCGACCAAACATTTTGAGTCGAAATTTCCTTCCTAGTAAATTAAGCCAAGTTCTTGTACATTGTTAATTCTCGCGTGCTTTTGGAGCATCATTATTTTCTCCTAACAACATATTTAGCCCCTATTTGACAACCATTATTTGGATAAAATGAAGTTTCGAACAATGTTTTTTTGGAGAACGTATAGTTAAAAAGTAGGATTTTTTTTTTTTGCTTTACATACAAAATGCTTTATTGTGTGAATATGTGATTGCAATGAATATATAGAAAAAAGAGTTTTAAAATAATTGTTGTCAAACAGGGAGCTTAGCTCTTTGCTACCTACCAAAAATATGAATGCTTTATCTGAGAAATGTCACCTGTGCTTTGTGTCGTGTTTGATGCACTTATTGACAGTATTCTAAAAGGTCCGTCTAGGCGCGTGCATTTATTTTGCAAGTAGTATTTGACTATTTTTCTTGTTTTGAAGTTTAGTGTAGCGAAATGTTCAACCGCTAAAGTTTAAAAGGGAAATAAGTCAAATAAGAAAATACCCTAGCCCAAATCTAACATGTATGCATAGTTTTCTCAAGCCACAAACAAAGTATTATTGATTTGGAGTATTTATGATTTTTTAGAATGAAGTTTTTGTTGGGAATTCGAAAAATGTGCAAGAAATTCTTATAAATTTCTAGGTATACATTATTTTATTATTAGTCTTTAACAATTAAAATAACATTAAAAATATGAAAATGCCTATACCTAAACTTTCAAGGTTTGATATTTGACTTCCATGTCTTGTTCCACATTATGCATTTTAAAACATTATTTATTAGTATTTAAAAAAATTATTTGTTTTATAGAAAACCGTTTACAAATAAGATATTATGTTCAAAACCCCTTCAACTTTTATATTTTGAGCCTGTTTGGTAACAATTAAAATCCAACTAAAATTGAAAATATGGCCGTTATTGGGTCTCGCATGTCTAATAAAAGTCAACAATAATGATTAATTTTTCAATTTTAATCCGATTTTAATCTTTACCAAACATGCTCAAAATACCACGAGAAGTGAAATGAAAACTAATCAATCGAAAGTTCGCATACATCAATTCCACAAAAAAAAAAATGCAAAATGAGAAATTGAAAATAAACTAATATATAAAAAGGCATTAGAGTACACTACTCAGGGTTAAAAAAAAAAAGAAAAAAAAAACATAAAGGAATATTTGCAGTGGAGATCCCAAACCTTTTATAGAAGTGCAGTACAATATTTATTAAACCTTTAAATCATAGCAAATATGTTCCAAATGTTTAAAAAAATTGAGATCAAAAGACATTTGGACAATTTCATTTAAAAATCCATTAGTTGATCAAAATTCAAGCATTTGACAATTTTCAAAAGGTCAGAAAAATAATTCTACTTTTTCCACTTAAACAATTAATAAAAAGAAACATAAAAAGAGAAGAAATTAAAAAGGATATATTTTTCATCTTCTTCCATTCCACCCCTCTAATTTTTCCAAGAAAATTCCCCAAACTTTTCCCCAACCCTACCCCTACCCCTACCTCACACACATCCCATCAAAAAAGTGATCGATCAAGAAAGTGTAGGTTTAGGACTAGATAAAGTGGGGAATATGAAATTAAATCCATACAGTTTTTAGTGATCGATCCAAGTATCACATCCTTCGAATTAAACTCTACCAAACACCATGGTGCCCCTTGCAATGCATGCATAATGAACCACATCCGGATATGGACACATCATTTGAAGTTGGCCTAGCTTGTGTTGTTTATAAAATATCTACTTGCTTATGTTTCTTGTTTCAAAAGACTTATTGCAATTAAAGATAAAATCTAAATGTCCAGATCGATAACTGTTGAAAGTCAAGAAGAAGGGTAGTTGTGGGAGATTTTCTTTACTTTTTTGGGCTTTTTAAAATCTAAAATAGAGAATTTAAATCCGTACTCTAGTATGCTTTTGAATCTCACCATTTTTTCTGTCTAATGGAAAAGTAAATTCACATGCTTATTCTTAACAAGAACGTGATTGGTGGCCACGAGAGGAATTGATACATATTTTTGGTAGGATGGGGTGTGGGTTTGGAGGAATAGGTGTGGGGGAAAATTTGCAGTTAAAAAAGATAAATAAAATCCCCTTTTAGCCCTTGTTTGACAACCATTAATTATGGAAAACAAAATTTGAATAGTATTTTTAGGAGAATGCGTAGTTAAAAGTAGGAAAAACAGAGACCAATGGATAAGTAATTTGACTCATTCACATCTAGATCATGAATTTTTGGAATTCATATTATGTAAGGAAACATTGCTTTTGCTCATTCGAATTGAAGGGTGATAGACTTATTTTCCTTTCTTTATTTTATTTTGTCCCATTTTATTTAATTATTTTAATCACTTTAGGTAGAAAACTGTAGAGTTCTCCTTTTGCCCATTTTAAAAAGGTCAAGCATTTGACTTTTTGTTAATAAAGGATTTTTGGACTGAATTGTCCAGAGGTCTTTTTACTGCATATTTTGAAACATTGGGACTGTGATGCACTTGTTTTAAAAGGTTGGGACATTCGCTATAAATCTCCAAATAAATAAATAAAATGAAGTGTGTGCGCTTTAGAAAAAGTAGAGGAACAGGGAGAATGCATGTGTGAGCGCGTGCGAGTGTGTGCTTTTGTACGTGTAGCTGTCGGGGGTTTGTCGTAAATACAACTCTTCCCTCATTTTCTACTACTGCTACTTTCCTCTTTCATTCTCTCTCTCTAGGGATTCGCACTTTATCCATCTCCCACCAACAAACCCTCGTTCCCCCAAAATGGTCTGATTTCTAGCCGTAATTCGCCGCCGCCACACCATCTCCTTCCGATCCGGTAACACTTATTCTTCTCTGTCTACGGTTTCAGATCAAGTGTTGTTTCTAGCTTTTCTTTAGTTATTACAACTGGAAACTGTGTACTTTCCTAAATTACTTCACGGCCTGCTAATCGAAGTACACGAATCATTTTTAGAATTTTAGTCTACTTGGTTTGCGTATATTTTGCGGTATGTTTTCTGATCTAAGTAATATTATCCGTAATTAACTCAATTCTTGTACGAAATTCGAGATTTTTATGTCGGGGATGTTTCCGTTTTTAGATTTTTCTTTTGGTCACGGTTTATCATTTTATTTATTTATTTATTTTTTAAGTTGAACTTCTAATTTTAATTTTTATTATTTTTCGTGCATTCTTCTTCCCTTTGATGTGGTTTCTTATATCTTGTGGGCGGCCCAGTTAGCTAGATAAATAATTCATTTCTTATGAAAGATATTTCTGTTTTACCGAAGCAGAAATTACTGCAAAAAAAAGGGGGAAATAACGTGAAAGAGAAGATTTCCTATTATCTGTTTGTTTCTTTTTTCTTCAGTGAAACGCAAATGGAACACACAGAATCCTCTTGTTAAACTATTTTGTAATTGTAAACTCGAATATATAGCTACCTTCAGTCTTACAGCTGCTAAATTAAGTTGCATTAATCATTTTAATATTCTTAAATCTCTTCCTTCTATTCCTGTAGTTAATGTTTGCTTTCATTTGCAGCTTTTGTGCTGATCTAAGAATCAGTATAGTGGTGTAACAAGTTTTTACTGAAACTTTGTCTGCCTTTTCTCTGAGGTATGCCTAATCTTTTATTTTCCTCTTGGTTAATTTATAATTTTATTATTTTACCTGAAGTCTTGGCGATGAACTTTCTGTTTGCTTTCTTTCTTCGTTCCTTATGTTTTATCTTTTGGTTAGAATGACATTCAAGCTGAAAGAATTCATAAAATTAATTGGGTGGAAAAACTTAGGTGAAGTTGAAACTTAAAATATATCAAGCTATATTCACTTATTTGATCTCTCTTCTTTCTTTAGCAACTAGACAAAGAAATATGGTGAAGTTGCATTTTTTCTGTATCCCAAACCCTGTATAGCATTAGCTTTATGCATCAAAGCTATGTTAAATCTTTCTACAGACGAAAGAGTTGTTCATTCCAAATCATATTGCCTTCAGTGGGCTTCACAAAATATGAGCAGCTGGAGCCTGGGGACTAGAAAACTTCCAGGGCTTTAGAAAATGTCAATAGTCAGTATACCTGTACTTGCCTCCTCGATGAACAATTTCTGGGTCGTCTGAAATTAATCCTTGGTCAGTCCAAGAACACGTCACTGATCTTGTGCATCATGATAGCACACCGTTCCTTTCATTTAGTAGACATCTTGCTTCAACCATGATATTCCCAATGTGATCAGTGTTACGATATTTTTGTTCTGTCGTAAAACTTTCATCAATTTTAGTTACTTGAGATGGGGTGTACGTTCTTTAGATCTTATTTTGCCCCGTGCTCTACTGTATAAGCACATTGGAATAGACAAATCTTAATATTTCACTATGCTCGTGGTTTGTGTAGGACCCTGCATTCACTTATTTTTGTCTGGTAGTTTTAAATAGTTAATCAATTTTTATTTTGGTTCCTTTCATTAACCAATTATATATTTATAATTTTTTTCAGGATTTCTATGCCATGGAAGACAACCAATCGGCAGCCGTGATCATGGACTCCACAGCCTCAAAGATACAGCAACTCCAGAAAGCATTTGCTGAACTTGAACGTCACCGTGCTGTTACTCTCAACTTGAAATGGAAACAACTTGAGGAGCATTTTCACGGGCTTCAGAAATCTTTGAAGAGGCGGTTCACTGAATTAGAAGATCAAGAAAAAGAGTTTGAAACCAAAATAGTTGAATCCAGAGAGATTTTGGAGATGCGTAAAGCATCTGTTGTGGCTAAAGAGCAAGCTTCACTTGAAAGGCTTCAAGAGAAGAGAGATGCTGCAGTTTCTGCCATTATGACTGCTCTGGAGAAGAATGGGAAGTCATGTGCTATGGCCTCTGGTGTAGTTAACAGTGAGAACTTAGTTGAGGCACCAGTTATGGAGGCAAAACCACCTGATGCCCTCCTTGCTGAGAGCAACATGGATTTTATAAGAAGGCCTTTTGAAAATGGAAATGTGGAGGTGAAGTCTTATCCAGAGCTTATTAAATTATGTCAAGAGATGGATTCAGAAGGCCTCCACAAATTTATATCCGATAACCGCAAGAACCTTGCTACTTTAAGAGAGGAAATCCCTATTGCATTACAGGCTGCAGCTGATCCCGCGTCTCTTGTTTTGGACTCTCTGAACGGTTTCTACTGCTTGGAAATGCCACATTCTGATCCCAGAAAAGATTCAAATCTCTTAGGTCTTCGCCGAACCTGTATCATGTTGTTGGAGTGCCTTAGCAGTTTATTAACAAATCTGGACCGAGACTCTCTTTCTGGTATTCTCTATGAAAACATTAAGGAACGGGCAAAAGCTATTGCTGAAGAGTGGAAACCGAAATTAGATGATCTTGATGTTGATGCCAACAATGGAAATTCCCTTGAGGCTCATGCATTCCTACAACTTCTTGCTACTTTCGGTATTAATTCTGATTTTGATCAGGAAAGCTTGTCCAAATTGATTCCCATGGTTTCACGCCGTCGACAAACAGCTGAATTATGCCGTTGTCTTGGGTTGACTGACAAAATGCCAGGTTGGTAACTCTATAATCACCAAGTCAACTGCCACGTTTTAAATGTCTCCCTGGTAAGAAGTTACGAGACCTACCATATTTTTATAGTAAATGGAACTACAATATGAGCTTTGGTATTGAATTTTTTATATGACATCTTATTATCCATATACTTTATTCTGTGGCCTTGTCTTGGTGTATTTAGGCCCATGATTAGGGTGGAACTCTCCCAAAAGTATATCCCTAGTAAAGTTAAATCCCAGAATGTTGTCTCCAATGTTGAATCTTTTTTGCTATTAGGCGATGCAAGGAGAAAGTATTTATGAACGTAACGGGGTTCAATTTGATTCTGTTAATTGCAGGGGAGGGTCCGATATATTGTTTCTTTTTAATCTCTGGATCTTCTGGCATATTATATGCTAGAGAATTCAGGTTTTAACGGGAGGTGAAGATTTTTATGTGCTACCTTGTACTGCTTGTCTTTCAGGTGTGATTGATGTGCTGGTGAAGAATGGAAGGCACATTGATGCTGTCAATCTTGCTTTTGCATTTGAACTTACACAGCAGTTTTCACCTGTTTCATTGCTGAAATCCTACTTGTCTGAGGCTAAAAAAGCGGCATCACCATCCAAACCTGGAAATGTGTCACCTTCTGCTGCTGCTGCTGCTGCTACGCTGGTCTGATTTTATGCCTTGATCACTGTAGGAATGCAGTTGATTCGTAGTTTTAGTTGCTTATAACTGTCTATCAGTCTTTGTTTGATATGGATATCGTACTTTGCCTAAAGAAGATGGTATCCAGTTAAAATACAATTAAAAATGAACTGCATGGTTTAATGAAATATATACGTCCTTTGTTGAATGTCTAGGTAACAATCACTGTGACTATTCATAAATGACTTGACCTGGCAGCATGTTTGAATAAATATTAAGCCCCCGTTTGAGCCTCATTCTTTGGAACTTATTTTCAACTGCATATTCTCCCAATAAATTTATTTGCACGCAATCCCACAACTTTTTTCTACTTTTTAACTGCACACACTCCAAAAATATCGCATTTTACAAAATCTACTATAAAAATGAGGCTCAAATAGGGGCACTGTTACCTTTGGTAGTTGATGTTAACATTCTACCTTGTGTTAAACTGTTAGCTATAGCTCTCTCAAGAAAGTTGGATTGGTGGTTGTTACATGAACATCATTGCATGATGTAGGCTTATTTTGTAACCATTTTGAAGTTTTGAACTTCTCTGTTCTGTCATGTTTAATAAGGTGCATTAGACGGTTCTAGATTTATAAAATAAAAAAGAAAAAAAGTATATATAAATTTTTTTTAATTGTACGTCTACTAAGATCTAATAATGCTTATCAAAGATGCACTCTGAACTTACAATTTCTTAGTTTCAGAATGACGTTAATGAGAAAGAGCTGACTGCACTTAAAGCTGTGATTAAATGCATTGAAGATCATAACCTTGAGAAGCAGTTCCCTGTGGATCCACTCCAGAAACTGGTAGCTGAAATAGAGAAAGCAAAAGCAGACAAGAAAAGGGCAACTGAAGTTGCAAAGCCACAACCCAAAAGACCCCGTGCCAATGGTGTTGGGCATGGACCTCGAGTCACCAATGTCCCTACTGACAAGAACTTCTATGCTAGAACAACAGATAGGTACCCGCAGTATGTTTATGACAGGCAATATGCCTACCCTGGACCGACCGACCATCATGTTCCATCATTTATGGGTACTGCTACTTACAACTTCTCTCCTAGTCATGGAAACTTCTTTGGGAATGGGTACCAGTACCAGACTGCTGCCTATTTGCACTAATCAAGTAGAGATGGCGCGACCGACTCTGATCATGATCTGTTAACTATTAGGGTTAACCTGTTTCAATTTGTTTAATGTGCAACTTATCACTGAATTTAATGTTTTAAGAATGGCAAGACAGATTAGCCTTGTTAATTTCTAGTCTGTTGTAAAAGCTGATATTTCGATCCTCTCTAATACATGCACTGTTTCTAATGTTTATATTTCTTCGTTAATTTGCCTGGCTTCATATCTTTTCTGCTTCAGCTGTTGGTTGATTGAGCTCACGCTCTACGTTCTTATCCTCCCTTGTTCTTGCTGTGATGTTGGAAACTAAAGATTTTGAAACAGCAATTCATTGATCTGGTGCAGGGAATAGGCTGTGAAATTTTTCTTGAATTTGGCTTGGAAAAAGACGTGTACCGGTCGGTATAACGTACAAGTCAAGTGCAACGTGGGATGTAATTAGAGTCGATGCACCATCCAAATTTGGATTTTGCATGTGTGTTGATGTAACTCATATTCATCTCGAGAATACTGCTAGGGAGAAGAGGAGGAAGTAGGATACCCCATTCTTGCAGTTAATACGATTACTTAAATACCCATTTCGATTGCAAATTTTAGTATTTAGGTTCGGATCATATGATTGACAATGATTTTTCGTTGGTGTAGCATCACAACCATGTAACTGGATGGTATAAATTTTTGTTGATTACACTGACTAGTTTTGTCAAATGTGTTTCGAGCTTGTACAAGGACATGTTTAGACAAAGAAAACGACCAAATGGGAAGGTTTATTTCATTGACTTGGGTTACGATTATCTAATTGAAGGACCTTGGATGTTTTCTTACTGTTCATTTTTTTTTTCTTTTTGAAATTAAATAAAAATAATTGAAAATTTTCTCATAGAACAATAAAAATCGGTTATGATTATAGAGGAAGAATTACTAATCAAGAATGCATATGACTACATTTTTGAACGGCCTACTTCGACTAGTGGCTAATTTTGCTACGGTTGGCCGTTTAGCAAGCCGTTAGTGAGGGGATAAACTAGGTCGTGAGCACTTTGAAATGGTACTAATAATGCAATATTTCGACTTCGTTTGACATACCGTAATAATCTCGCAAAATTGAAACAAAAATTTAAAAAAAT
>CAIGRO010218927.1:7532-22661 GCA_903798355.1 Fraxinus baroniana | reverse complement strand
AAATTTTATAAAATATGATTTCTACTAAAACAAATGTGACATGACAATATATTTAAAATATTTAAATGCAGGAATAATAAAAAGTATAATAAACAATATTTATTTTAATAATTATGCAGTATGTATGGTTAATAAAATCTTATGCTGTTAAACTGTCAATTTAATGTTACAATATTTTTTATTAACGATCGAAAAGTCAAGAATTACATAGTAAGGATGGACATTTGTGACAAATTTTCAAACCAAACCACTTCAATTTCAAAAACCAAACCAAACCAAACCAAAGCTACTTTTTTAGGTTTGATTCGATTTAAAATCACCGTTTAATAAAGATAAAACATATAATATATATTGAATAAGGTAAATCATAAATATTAGTTTAAAATTTCACGTTAAAACATAAAAGTATCATTAAAAATATTACAAGTAAAAGTTTTATAATTCTAATCATTATAATGCAACAATATCATATAACCATTTTAACCTCTTTGTTGATAATAATTGGTGGGCATGTGCAATAGTAACACATAATCCATTCCCTCCATAAAGATAAGAATATAATATATGAATTTATCGATTAAAGTTAAATGCTAAGAATAACTAATAAAAGAAAATGAATAAAAATATCAAATACGATAATATCTTCTGTACCTTTTTGTAAATTATCTAGTGATTCTACCTCATCCAAATATTGACGAATAACTATTGGTTTATTCTTTATGCAACCAGTTTTTAGGACAAATCGTCACCTCAACTATATTTGTACTCAACGAATTCTTAAAGGAATCAAGAATCTAGCTATTAGCATTGAATACAAACTCAGAAAAAATTATGAATATTTGAATAGTTAATACAACTTTAGCAATTTGGGGGATAATCTGGTACTTATTTACATTTGATTTTCACTAAAGTAATATGTCGAAAGGCTCATTGATCAAATCTTGAAAATGACTATTTAAGTAATATACCAAATCATTATTGCAATTAACAATAAAATCTAAAAACTAAGTTAAAATGTAAATAATTAACTTGATCAGAAAATTGAAACACAAATAAACAAAAATTGTTGTTCCCCAAAAATGTAAGGGAACGTAGCACAAATCGGAATAAAATAACACAACCATCAATAAAATATAGCAAGCAACTAAAAAAAAGAAGAAAAAGAAGAAATTTTGTCTACACTGACCTAGAAATTTAATCGAAATTCAAGAAAATTATTAATAGAATGAAAATAAATATGTGAATTTGAATTGAAACCAATATTTAGTTGTCTACCCGATTGAAATGGTCGATCGATAAATATGATTCAGTATCAGTTGTTCAACACTTCACCCAATTTAAAAATTTTGCATTCATAGTTGTGATGCTTTATGGATAATTGTGTATGAATTAATTAAATAATTGTGATGGACAATTGTTTATTTAGGTGTTGAGTTTAATTGGGTTGTCTAACAGAAAGAATTATTCAAATGATCATTGAACTTTACAATAGGTTTCCACGATGTCACTGAACTATAAAAATTACCCAACTCATCACTGAACTCTTCCATTGTAGTATCAATCATCATTGAGTTCATGCCCGTTAAAAAATTGGATGGAATGCTTACGTATTCGTTGACGTGGCGCGACAACTAAATGGGTGGTTGCCAAATCAACAAAAGTGCTACAAATTGGAAACACGATTTCATTAAACAAACGATACAATTGAAAATCAAAAAACCCAAATCAACTCAATTAAATCCCACTTTCATCCCCAACCAACAAACCTTAATCCCTAATTGCAGACAACCGGTAGTCCATCATCGGAAGTACAAAACCAAAATTAGTTTAATCCCACACCCATCCCCAAAAACCCGCACTAAAATCAGCCAAACTACAACAGGGAAAACCAAAATCTATCAAAATCCACCTCCACCAAGAACCCTAAATCAGGGCCCAATCCCGAATTCTAGCTACCCAAATGACGACTCAAGCTAAACGTAGCCTAATCTCTCCAGCATCGCCCTTCTAGAAAGTCCTCATACCTTAATTCTTACTACTGTCACCTGTAAGTCGTATCTTCAAGGGAAGTTTGGTTCGCGACAAGGGCTTTTTGAAACAATCATGGCTGACATTAAGCAAGATTCAACAGATAAGATATAGTCACTTTGGTTGAGATTATTATTTTTTTTGTTGCAATTTGTATAAACAAATATCGGTCGCTCAATTTTTGTTGCTCTTACATTTTTGTTGCTCTCTATGTAGTCACCCTAATTCTTGCTGCTGTTAACTGCGAGTCATGTCTTCGAGGAAAGTTTGGTTCGCAAGTATGGTATCTTCCTTGGATCGTAACATTTGAATACGCGAGGTTGTGTGTTATTGCTAAGAGCTCTCAGTTTTGAAGACGTCATGGATAGACTATAATTCGAGAAGATGCTTTGGGGATGCATCAACTACGGTGCCTCACATGGTTGCGATTATTTCGATTGGTATGATGATGCTATGGCTACAAGACAGAAATGTGTAATACTAGGATTGCTTCGAAATATAAGACAATGGGAAGCATAGAACAATGCTCAGCGTTTGGAGCTTCGGTCCCTAAAAATGCATCAGAATGAAAGTGAAGAAGGTCGAGAGCTGTCGAAGTTATGTGAACTTTGAATCGAGGTTGAGCGTCTACATCAGGATAAGAAGTTCTATAGCATTTGTTTCTATATGCTTACGGCACTGGTGGAAATGCAGTGGCGTGGAGTGTAGATGGTGTCGTTAGTTTAGGGTGGATAGATTGGACCAATGTGTAATATAGGAATGTAGTAATGTTTATTATCATCATGTTCGGTAATGGAACTTGTTTTTCAATTATCATATGTGCATTTGTATCAATTGTTCATTGTGTTCTTCCTGCTTTGTTTATGATTTAAATTGAATTGTTTCAATTTTGGTGGTGAAATGTTGTTGAAGTCATCATGTAAGACCAGCAAATGCATTTATTTCCATCAATAGGAGAATCAGTAGTAAACCAACATTTACAACTGACATCCATCACAACACTAGCAATACATTTATTTCCAACAATGCCATAATCAACCAATAATACTTCATTACACCAAAATAGTATATTGATTACATTCTTTGTACAACCAATGGGATCACCAAACGAAGTTCCTGCCTGAACTTCAAAAACTAGCATTTACAAAAAACTTCAAAAACCAGCATTTCACATAACGAAGTTCTTATTTGTACCAACCACATTTACAAAAACTTCAATTCTAGCATGACTAAACTTCCTAAACTAAACAAATGTACAAAAGAACATTGCAAGCCCTACTGAACCCTATAAATCACTGCATTCAAACCCCTCAAAAACCTCATTCAAAATCAAAATTTTTCAACCATCTCCATGTTAGCTTGATCCTTCTGCAAATGCAAATGGATAGATGTGTAAGGAATGATATAACGCAACCATATACACTCTTAAATAAAAAATCTATAATTATTAGCACCTCAACTCACCTCTGCTTGTGTCAATTTTTGTCAATGTCGTCTCACGGTTATGGTACCGTTTGTTATGCCCCTTTTCCCCGTATGACGAACACGTCATAAACACTCTCCCCTTCTTGCTTGTACACACCTCTGATCGTGATTAAGAAGATGCTTCAGATCCCTTTCGTCTTTTTTCTTTCTTTCTTCCCTTACTTGCTTCATACCACGGTGGAAGACGCACAACAATTCCTCCAGTTTCAGGCCACAAATTTTGCCCATTGATGGGATGTATAACATTTTCGTATGTTGTCATATATGTTTCAACAAAAAACCATTCGGACATGTATCCTTGTATGTCATGACCTTTATCCAAGATGCAAGCGATCGCATGTGGACAAAGAATCCTAGAAATCTGCCATCTTCTACACGCGTAAGTTCGATTCTCCATATCAACTAGAAATTTCCCATACGGACACTCCACTTGATATTGATGTACCCCAGCCCATTGCAATATACATTCACGGGCTGCATCACTATACTTCTCTATTTTTTTTGTATCTTGGGGCATATGGGCTTATTATAGTTTTTAAGCTTCTCCCGCTTCACCTAGATTCGGTGTATCAATTTGTTTTGAATCCCAATCAACATTGTTAGTATGAATTTGTATCTTTCTTCCAAAATGAAGTTGTTGAAGCACTCACATAGATTATTAAGAAGCATTTCACACTTCGATTGTTCCTAGAAGTGAGATCTACTCCACTCGCTCGGTGATTTTTTCATCACTCATCCATATGCCTCCTCCTTAATTCTTTTAATCTTCGCTATCCAATACTTGAATGATCCTAAGAGGCTTAGCTTTGCTGTACGCCACAAATAATCTTTCAATTGTTTACCCTTGAAGATTGCACTAAAGAGATTCTGATACATATGCCTAACACAAAACCTATATTCCGCTTCCGAAAATAAGTCTGCCACAACATTAAGTAGTACTTTCTATCTATCTCATGAAGGTAACAAATATCCAATTCTCCATTGCTAAATCTTGAGACAACAACATCAAAAACCATCGCCAAGTACTAGTATTCTCTTTCTCAATGATTGCATATGCAATTAGATATATGCAATCGTTGCCGTCTACCCCAACTGTTGCTAAATGTTGCCCACCATATTTTCCTTTCAGAATACATCCGTCTAGACTAACAAAACGCCTATACCCCTGAAGAAAACCCTGCTTACATGCCTCTATGCTAATATAAATATCCCTGAACACATTTTCCTTATGCGAAATGATGACAATATCCAGGATTTGTTCTCTTCAATTCCTCAGCGTAACAACCTAGCATTGCAAATTGTCTAGCGTCATTCCTTTCTACTAGAACTTTGGCATATTTCCTAGCCTTCCATGTAACTGTCTTCAGAATATGAACTCCTAAATCCTTTCTCACTCTACCTCTACTGTATTTTATCTTCCATTCAATATCAGCTCTAAAATCCTCTAAGTAATAATCAGCAAGCCACTTATACGTTACGTACCTTCAAGCAAGTATGGTTAAGGTCATACATTTTTATTTGGACTGTGTTTTGACTTTGTAGCTTAGAAGCCTACAACTTCCATTGACAGTCATCCTTACAAACACAATGGAATCTATCCGTATAATTTCGTTTGAAAATTGGTAGCAGGATTTATAACAGTAGATTTCAATTCCTCAAAAGACCCAAACAATAAACCTATCTCCAGTTCAGTATTTCTCTTTTCAGTTGTTCCAAAAACTCAGGAAAATTGAGTTTACCAATGTTTTCATCGGAGTCTGAACCACTACCAATTCTCAACTCTTCAGAAGATGCATTTGATGAGCTATCATATTCTGGGCGTACCTCATTAGCCAACGTGTTATGCATACCAATTTCTATCCCTTCAATCACATTACAATCAAATAACATATCGTCTTCATCATGCACATCGTGTTTAGAGTCATTGAAATCCGAATCGTCGTCTATATCATTCACTGCAAATGTAAGAGCAACAAGAATTAGGGTGACTATACAGAGAGCAGCAAAAATTAGGGACAGAGAGCAACAAGAATTAGGGTGACTACACAGAAAGCAACAAAAATGTAAGAGCAAAAAAAATTGAGTGATCGATATCTGTTTGTACAAATTGCAACAAAAAAAAAAAAAAAACTAATTTCAGCCATGGTGACTATATCTTACCTGTTGAATCTTGCTTAATGTCATACATAGTTGTTTCAAAAAGCCCTTGTCGCAAACCAAAGTTCTCTCGAAGACACGACTCGTAGGTGATAGTAGCAAGAATTAAGGTATGAGGACTTCCCAGAAGGGCAATGTTGGGTTGTTACTGGAGAGATTAGGCTACGTTCAGCTTGAATTGTCGTTTGGGTAGTTGGAATTCGGGATTGGGCTGGGATTTAGGGTGTTTGGTGATGAGATTTTGGTGAATTTGGGTTTTCCCTGTTGGAGGTTGGCTGATTTTAGAGCAATTTTTTGGGGATGGGGATGTGATTAAACTGATTTTGGTTTTGTGCTTCCGGTGATGGACTATCGGTCGTCTAAAATTGGGGATTAGGGTTCGTCGGTCGGGGATGGGGGTGTGATTTAATTGAGTTGATTTGGGTTTTTTTTCCCCAATTGTGTCGTTTGTTAAATGAAATTGTTTTTCCAATTTAAAGGAAAACGTGTTTCCCATTTGTAGCACTTTTGTTGATTTGGCAACCACCCATTGAGTTGTCCGCCACATCAACGGACACATAAGCATTCCATCCAATTTTTGAATGGGCATGAACTCAGTGATGAATGGTACTACGAATGGAAAAGTTGGGTGAGTTATATTTCAGTGACATCGTGGAAACCTATTGTAAAGTTCAGTGACCATTTGAATAATTCTCTCTATATTAAAATAGTTTTAAGATTTCTACAAGAAATAACAAAATGTTGTGAAGCAGTCACCAACCATTATTTGTTGTGTCAATGACTAAATTGCCAACAATCACATATGTTATAAATTCGGTGCACACCGAATTTTTGTTGAGTATTTGATTGAAAATATTGTTGAAGGACTATTGGAAGTTTGTTGTAGACTTAAAGATGTTTTGAAGGAGTTCAAGATGGATTAGGAGCCTAATTTCATTTTATAGCAACTTTTTACTCCTATTTCATCCTAGATATTCCATTATTGGATTTACCTATTATAATATGACTTCACCTTGTGTTAGACTCTTATTTATATTACTCCTAGTATGTTGGGATTCTTGTATTATAAATATGTGATGAATTACACGTTTATTTGATCGACTCAAAGAGTGATTCAAAATAATCTAGAGGGACTTGCATATTAAAGAGGTCAGGTTGAGAATCTGGTGGGATCCAGCTTCGTATTACATGCTTGTAACTTCTTACTATTGATTATAGTGAGTTTTTTTGTCTCTGTCCGTGATTTTTTTGGATTTGGATTTTCACGTTAAATTTTGTGTTCTTGTGTGATTCTTTTCATTTGTCATATTTCTTGTCTTTAATATGCATAACAAGTGTTATAAGTTCTATCACTGAGTTATTGCAAATTGGCTTGTTTTATAACAAGATAGAATTTCAAATACAAATCTTCGTTCAAAGATATATGAGATTGTGTTTAACGATATAAGATGCACATTGCAAGGTCAAGGGATCAAGACATTTGTTATTGAAGGGCAAAAATTAAGTTGGAAATTTTTATTTTTTTTTTTATTTTTAAAAAAGACAACACAAATGCTTGCAAAAATAGTGGGTTGAGACTTGAGGATGAGAAGAGAGTTGGTCAGGTAGCTGAAAATTTGTCGCCGACGAGGAGGAGCTGAGTAGTGGAAAATGTTACAAATGCCAGGGTGAGGAAATTTTTAATTTTTTTGTGGGTTCAAAGATAGAAATGTTGAGGTGAGGCCTATGCAAAAATCATATTAACCAAGATTATGGAAATTTCTACTGAAATATCATTAAGAGTTTGCTTTTCTGCTTGTTTTTAATCATTAGACATACTGAATAACATTAAACTGGAAACCAAATTAACTTATTCCGAAGTTGAGAGGAAAGCTTTATGGATGGACAATAATTAAGTGCATAATAACCAAAAAGGGGCCATAATTCATTTACTTATAATGCAGCAACAATGAATTAATTATAACCAACTATTACGCCCTAACTGCACTAATTTCTGTTAAAATAGTATAGATTATAAATAGATAGAAATTAGTGATGAATAAATGGATAGAATTTGTGGATCCAACGAAATATGTGATAAAAGTCCATCATAAACAACTTATAATTTTTTTCTGGCACTTCGATTCTTGAAAATGTATAATTCTTAAGAAACGTGGAATGAAAAAATAAGAAGGCATACTACATCTTACTTGGATTTCTCTTTTGCCCAGAACCTAAAAGCGATTAAAGACTATTCCAGAAAAATCTGCATTAGAAGAATCTCCTAATATTTCAATGCAAGAAATCAAGCTAAGGGTGTGTTTGAACCACATTATTTTGGAAGAATGTATTCTGAAATAGTAGATTGATAGAGAATGTGTGGTTGAAAAAGAAAGAAAAGTTATTGATGCGGTGAAAATATTATTTTATTGAAAAATGTGTGGTTGAAAATGAGTATAACAATGAGAATTAAAATTTTAATGTGTACCAAACATGGGCTAAAAGTGAAAAATTTCAGAAGAAAAATAAGAAGGCATACTTTTCTTACAAAGTAGAAAAGCAGTATCTTAGTGCATTTGATTTGTCAAAGAAAAATATTAAATGAGGAACCGTTCATCTTTTAATGCAGAGCTCAAATTACAGATAAAAATAGGAACATTTATTTATGGGGGTCCAAACTGGGACCAAGCAAATTAAAGTGACTTCAACATGTTGGTCCAAGATAAGCAAGGGTAACTTACAAGTTTTACATAGACAACTTCGTGGTGTCCGTAGCATGGCCATGNCAAACTGGGACCAAGCAAATTAAAGTGACTTCAACATGTTGGTCCAAGTCTCCAAGATAAGGAAGGGTAACTTACAAATTTTACATCGTGGTGTCCGTAGCATGGCCATGGAGATTCAGATCTGCTTTATTTAGTTAGTAAAGTAGCAACATCGAGTATAAATATCTAGCAAACATGTAAAAAGTGTCTTTTATATTTTGTGGATATTCATGATTCTATACAATGAACTGTGCAAATTCCAAAAGAACAGACAGTAAAGCATACAGAATAATCACAAGGCAGTTCTAGCCAAAAAAAAAAGGGATCAAAACTGCAAAAAAAAAAGATGATAATATGTGTAAAGCACAAACATGAAAAGAAGCACTATGAACCCCATTTGCAAGTTTAACAAGGTATTGTAAATCTAGGCATATTGTTTCTCATCTAAACCACGAGATTCAAAAGTTGCTTTTGAACTCCTATGACTAATTTTATGAAAATACTTTTCTAAAAGCTTCATAGTCAAGGAGATTCAAAAGTTGCTTTTGAACCCCTATGACTAATTTTATGAAAATACTTCTAGTTGGAAGAGTTTTCGGATAAAGCTAGTTCAATGTGACTTCTTTCCATAAACGCTCCTTGACTAGGAAGCTTTTAGAAATTAGTTTTCAAACAAAAACTAAGATAACTCCCTCATAAAACTCTTCTGCAGAAATCAAAAGCCATGTCAAACAGGCTCAACTAAAAAGTATGGCAGAAAAATGAAGGTCAGAAAGTGTAAAACAGAAAGACACAAAGCTTCTAGCCTTTACTAACGTGCTCCTGCTGTATTAAACTAATTCTATTATCTGAAGCACTACAAAGTAACTTTCTGAAATCTGCAAACTTAAAGCAACAATTTCAAGTACTTCCAGCTGCAAAACTGTGCAATTCTTACCCTATAGCAGACCTGAAAACGAACATAAGGTAGGGATTACCCTGCTAGAAATGCTATTTGGAAAAACATTTTAGGATACAGAGAAGTGCGTGCTTAAGGTTGATAGATAATTGTATAACATTACATAAGTGCTATGAAAAGTTATATAAAAGAAAAAAAATTCACAAATAGGGAATAACTATATAAACAACGTAATTGTATGCGCTGAATAACAATGTACTTGATTATCAATAAGGAAAAATGACATACAATGATCCAGTAATCTAATAACTTGATCCATAAACAGGAAGATAAATAAAACAGCAAGAAAAGACTTCTTGTTGGAGCCCATGGAACAAAACATTTGGGGAAATTCAGGGTTCATGTAACCTCCTCAAGGAGAGTAGAAGACTGAATCAATGCACATATTTGATTAGTAAACTATAGTAGAAGCCATACTCTAGCAGGTACATCCTAAACAACATGTACCAGTTAGATTAGGGAAGCCTCTAGAGTCACTGCTTCAAGTCACCTGCTTATGGCCGACATGGTAATAGTCCCATCCTCCCTCTGGTTCTTTCCTTTTCATCAGCTTTGCGAACCAAGCTTCTTGATTGACAGATTGATCATATGAATTTTTGGTAGGCAATGTAAATTCATCCGCTTTATCCCTCTTGCTTACGCTTGTTGATGAGCTGTCCTCACTTTTGACGTCAATTCTGTGTCTAGAACCTGTAATGTCAACACATTTATGATCATGAGCAACCTCCACTAGACGTGGGATCCCAAGAGAGGTGAGAACTGTTTCAGGCCTCAGCAACTGAGGATCTCTCGCACAGGGTATGGTGCCAGGGCAGTGCATATTGAACATAAAGGGCTTCATAGGGCCAATGTGTAATGGAGCATGAGAAGGGTAATTGGAAGGTGGTAACATATGCAATGGGTATGGTAACTTTGGTTGCAGAGGAGAAACTCCCTCCATCTCCTCAATTTGTTTTAGGACATTTGGTGCAGCCATCATGTGTGAATGGGCATGAGTATTCGTAAAAACATTCACAAATCTTAAATCTGGCAAGTGGGTGGATCTAGTAAAATTAACATCGTGTTCTATGGAATTCACAGAAAACAATGCTTTGTTTTCCGAAGGTTGGCTAACTTGGCCTTGCCAGTCAACATTATTGCATGTGTCTCTGGCTGATGTGTTAGCATTCAAGTCCATATCTGCCAAATAGAGATTTCTCGATTCAGCTGGAAGAGAAGATTGAGGGGACTCATCAACATCCTGACAAAGGTAATTGAGATCTATGTCAAGCCTCTCAGCTTGTCTGAAACCAACTTCTGAACAAGAATCTTGAATCTGCTCATGCTCCATTTGAAATCCCATCTCCGAAGCATCTTCTATAGCAGCAACATTGAGGTCAATTCCTGTGAAATTGCTAGAATATGGGTTCTTATCGAAACTCTTAGAAAGAGAAGCAGGACGGAAAGCACTGGTAGCAGCAGAACCCTTCCAACCTAATCCACCTTCAAATTTCAATGATCCCATAGGTCTACCCTTAGGAACCCCAGATTTTGCTACGACGTGTATAACGTTATGAGAAGATACAGTTTCAACAACAGACTGCTCACCATCATCTAACTCGTTTGTGTTGATATCTTCATTCAGATCAAATCCAACAAAAGAAGAAATATGATCCCTGGCAAAAACATCCGCAGGTTTTGTCAACTCAGATGAGTCATACAACAGAAAGCCATCATTAATTTTATCAGTCATTTTAGGATCCATTTTGACTGATTTATCATTGCCAGACAACATATTTTCACTTTCTCCAGATAATTTAGGATTTATCATTACCTTCTTGGAACAGAAAGGGATATGGTTATCAATTTCACCAGATGATCTTATATGTTC
This sequence comes from Fraxinus baroniana, assembly GCA_903798355.1. Classification (NCBI taxonomy): domain Eukaryota; kingdom Viridiplantae; phylum Streptophyta; class Magnoliopsida; order Lamiales; family Oleaceae; genus Fraxinus; species Fraxinus baroniana. The sequence continues at coordinate 11,419 of CAIGRO010218927.1, read as the reverse complement.
TACCATTTCAGTTGAGCAGTTGAAATTTTTTGAATTGCCAGAGCAAATTAAACTTTTACCAACGGTAACATCACGTTGTTCTGCATAGGACAAGGTGCATCCTGAGACACATATGTACGCATCAGTCTCTTCATCAACTTCTCTTGCACCATCCCTAGGTATCCTCAATGCAGAACCCCACTCATGAGAATTCTCTTCATCCGTCCTTGACATATTTCCGTTCTCCTGATTCTGTGGACCGGATATTGAAGTATTTGCCTTCAAGCTATTAAATGACATCCGATTCTTAATCATCAAGGGTGCCTTCACACCATTCCTGTATCTTCCCTTGATAATAGCCTTATGATCGTTTTGAATGGATATACCTGATTCTGAACTGGCTGTCACAGGCTCTTCCATTCTATGGTGAAACCCTGTAGAGTTAGAACTGCTCACAGAACCACTGTTGTTATTGAATGAACTGGCTCTTTTTAAAGTTTCCCGGTAGCTGTGATTAACTGGAAGGATGTCGGAAGATGAGTCAGAACATGAAGATTCAGTCTTGTTCTGTTTAACATGCATGAACGCATTGCCATCGTCAACAGCATTCAGATGATTCACCTGTTTTTTCCCAACATCCATTATGTAATTTTCAATGCTGAGAGGTAATACATTCTCCATGCTGATATCACTCTTCACTGATATAGGCCATGCCAAAGTGATTCTGTCTGATGATTGTGTAGAAATTTCACAACTTTTTGATGATACATGTTCGTTCTTAGTAGGTGCTGATTCAAAATTTTGTTCAGCAGAAGTTATTGCCATTGAGATAACAGAAGACCATGGTCTCACGCTACCAGCACTATCTTCATTTGTGCCACTGGCAGAAACAGCATCATGGTTTGGGCACTTCTCATTCCTGGTCAATAAATTAGCTTTGCAACTGCTGATCTTTTGGCCAGCCATGTGTCTCAGCTTCCCACAATGAACACAAATACTTCACAAGAAGGTACAGTTCCCAAGATTGCAGCAGACCAAGAATGTAAAGTGGTGCAATAGACTTTTTCAAAGCCTATCTACTGTGTCAAATCATCTCACAGTCCTTCAGATTCTCCTGATTTAAAACAGATGCCATTTGTTATCTTCTATGTATATTCTTGAAATTTACAAGTCACGAGTGTAATTCCTGCAGGATTAATATCCACAACAGTTAAAAGTTCTTCAAAGGAAGCACAAACGTCTCTAACCTTTTTTCCTTCACGACAATATATGTATGTTCTCATAAAGTTTTGCAGCCTTCAAGAAGGTCAGAGCAATTTTCTACACTGAATATTCAGAACGTGTATGCTGACCAGATTAAGGAGAGTGCATAATGTACCACAATATAATGATAAGTTAACAAAGTTCCAGATTACGCCACAGGCAATAGAGTAAAATTTATTCGATTCCACCTTAATGAAGAAGCAATACCCTTTCATTAGGCAACAAGATTAAGCATCAATTCGTGCAAGAGACCAAATAAACAGATAGCATAACAGTGACCAATTCCCCAAAATTGCAAGCAAATAAAATTGAAAACAGTAAAAAAAAATAAAAAATTAACAGAATATTTTCAACAGATAAAAAATGCTACAAATTGCTAATAGAACAGGGTGTGTCTAGAAGAAAAACTACAATGATTTAAAGCAACCAGCATAAACCCTTCAAAAAATAGCACAATGGAAAACCCACAAACAAAAACTTGAAAACACATGGGTCAGATACATAAACGCTAAATGACTGCCAATTTATATAAAACGAAAAATCTCAAGCTTCAGAAACCCAAATGGAAAAACCTTTTTTATAAAATTCAAAAATCTTGTTCCCGTACACCTTTAGCTTCATGTACTAGAGAAAAGTACCCAAAAAAAAAAATGAGATCTTTATAACGGGAACACATTTATGAAGAAGAAAGACAAATTACCTGAGCTGTGCAAAGAACAGAGATCATTAAAGACTGCAAATCTTGAATTAATGGTCTCAAATCTCAAATTTCAACACAAATAACTCTCAATACCCAAAATCTCGGATGAAAGAGGAGAAAATAGGGTGCCCGTACCCTTTTTTGCTTGAATGTGAAAAGTAACCCTCTTTTTTCCTTAATTGTTTCACTCTCCCCCACTATGAAAAGTCCCACCAAATGAAGCTGACGGAAACAGAAAATACATATAACAATCTCACGGTCGTAGATAGATTCACAAATTCATATGCCTACAATAGTGTAAGCAGAGGCGAGAATCGTGAGATCCAAGTGTTTGGTGTATTGAGAAAGCGATGTGCAGCCCAGCTAGCATATGACAGTGTGGGCGCGTCAGAATCAAAGTGAAGTGTGTAGGGTGCACAGTGGGTCCAAGAGAGTCTGACAGAAAGTGGGATCCGCAGTGTAATAAGGGATAGAGACAGGGGTCCACATAACAAGACTACAGAAATCATCAGCTTCTTACTTACTTACTTACTTATGTTTTCACAATGTTGTAGGCTTGTAGTCTTGTAATTATAGCTGTAGATGACCTATCTTTTCAAGGCTTCCAGCACTAACGAGACGTTTGGATAATAAGGCACGCTCTCGCTCACATTCTCATTCTCATTCTCATTCTCATTCTCATTTTCATTTTCATTTTTATTTTTTTTCTCTTTATTCATTTCAATCATACATTTTTTAAATAAAATAATATTATACAAAAATTTTAAAAATTTCATTACTTTTCAACCACACATTCTTTCATCAATCATTATTCCAATTGTATGCCTCCAACCATATAATGGGATCTATTTCCAATAACACTCTTAAAAATAATGAAATAAGGGAATATTTCTCGTCCCTAGCAATTTCATATGGTGGATTATACCTCTATAAAAGGTATGAAAGCTCAAAATTCCCCCAAAAAACAAAAAATTAGTTCGATCTCAAACAAACAAAAATCTAAGATTTATGTAATCAATGAACGACCATTTTACAAGTTATTTTAGATTCCCCTTTTTCTTGTTTGTTTGACAAACATTGCCCAACTCTGGCTATAACTAGGAGTGGCCAAAATCAGACCGAACCCGTCAAAATCGTTCAAATCGAACCAACCCAATCAGTTTGTGTTGATTTTTTTGTTGTTTTTACACCGAATGGGTGAGTTGGTTGTGTAGGCGGGTTAGGTTGGGTCAGATTATGGATTAACTCATGAAAATTGAATAAACTCACCCAACTCAATCGACTATATTTATGAACTTTACAAGCGTTATGATATTGTTTGGACGAATACACATCCAACACAAAAATATTTTAATTGTTAAAAATATTTCTTGGCTTCATATAATTTAATATCAATATATCTATGTAACATTTTCGAGCATGAAGTGCCAAAATAGTTCTGATTTTTTGGTCATTGCAACTATAGAGACCTAATATTATATAAGTCATGAGTCAATTATAAATCCAACCAAACCCGACCCGCATACTTTAACATTTATAGACAGTTGTCTCAAACCGACCAATCCAACCCAACCCAACCCAACCGATACTTGATTGGGTTGGGTTTCAACCTTTTACACTGGTTGTGTTGTGTTAAATTATGATCAAACCGATCATATTTTGTTGAGTTTGGGTTGAAGCAAAAATCGACTCAATCCAATCCATGTCCACCCCTAGCTATTACTTGTGTAGGAACTTTGAATTCTATATATTTAGGGTCTGTTTGATACTACACATTTTCCATGATTTTTTCCATTTTTCAACTTTTGTAGTGTTTGATATGCAAAATTTTTCTAGGAAAATATTTTCCGCCTTTCCAAATTGTTCACATTTTTTAGGAAAATAAATTCTTGATGTTTTTGTTGGTAAATATTTATCAGGATTTTTTTTTTTTTTTTTTTTTTTT
>CAIGRO010218924.1:0-13480 GCA_903798355.1 Fraxinus baroniana | reverse complement strand
TCGACGCCTTTGTTTTAGGTATTGAAGATCGGATCACGCGGAGTTCTTCCATCCAGTTCGAGTTTACCAAAGTACGAATTTTGATAGCATCATTGTCGTCGTCTATGAAAAGCGCTACTAGAAGCCATGGTTAACACATGTTCAAGACATCTTCCAGCAAGCTCATCCGCTCCTAACCAACCGGCTACTACAGACCTCTCGGCCCCTTAGGAGGTTACACAGGAGAACCACCACATCCCGCTCATAACAGTCACACCAGCCGCATTCGAAGAACTTCTCCAACAAGTGGCTGAATTGACTCATCTATTACAGAGAAATACAACTCTGGTAAAATCCTCGCAAAGTGGTAATGAAGCCGAAAATCAGGCTCCAGGCCCCATCACGGTGTCGCTGGAACATCTGCCATACCCCAAGCACCCCTTGGTTCGAGCTCGGTTGCAGTGGACTCAGTCGATCTGGCGAAGATTATTCAGGAAGGAATTATAGAGGGAATGCTTCAGAAGTCCCATGCAGCAACATGATTCACCCCAAACACACATTTCACTTCTGAAGTTTTTGTCATATTCCCTACCGGAGCAATTCAGGTACCCTCGGGTAAATGAGTATGACGGGACGATTGATTCCATCAATCACCTCAACATATTCACTGATATCATGAACTTACAAGTTGCACCCCGACGTTGTAATTTGCAAACACTTCCCTCAGATACTGACTAATGTCGCCAGGGATTGGTTTTCCACATTAGAGCCCAACTCCGTATCTTTTTTTTCGGACTTGGCTGACAAATTGTCTACTTTTTTTGCAAGCAGTAAGCGCATTAGGAAGACAGCCGCATCACTCATGCAGATGCGCCAAAGACCCAACGAGACTTTTCATAATTTCATGATAAGGTTCAATAAGGAAAGACTTCTGATCTTAGACTTACATATCATAGTCGCAGTCTTTGCTCTCACATATGCATTGATGTGTAAGGTGTTTAAGATGTCCCTATCAAAAACTCCTTCCAAGTCAATAATCGACCTACTAACAAGGGCCAAAAAGTACATTAACATGGAGAAAACGCTGTTTCTAAGGAGAGATGCCCTACCAGTAAAGAAGCCTGATTTGAAGAGGCCTCATGAGTCCACCCAATGTTCGGATCTTTCTCGAAGCCAGTCAAGACAAGAAGCCTCGCCAATAGCCATCGCCCTATTAAACACCATTATGTCGAACATTCTGATGGAGATCAGGACCTCAAGGAGTTGAAGTGGCCTCCCAAGCTACAATCCCCTCCTGAAACTCGCGATAAAAGTAAATATTGTGACTTTCATAGAGATCATGGCCACAGACGGAAGGGTGCTTTGCCGTGAAGTAGGAGATCGAGTCCCTTATCAGGAGGGGCTTTCTAGATGCATATGTAAGTCGAGACAAGTGTCCCCATATCGATCAGAATAAGGAAAAGCTTTCTAGTGATAGAATGGATCAGCAACCGACCGCGGGTACCATCAACCTCATTGTTGGAGGAACGGCCTCAAGGGACGACTCTAGCAATGGGCGTAAGTAGTATGCACGACAATAGCCCCTGATCTCGAAAATGGATATGAGCAGTATAGAAGACATAACTTTCAGAGCGAAGGACTTGGAAGGCTTATCTTTTTCACATGAAGATGCACTTGTTATATCAGCAATCATCGCTAACTTTGATGTGAAAAGGATCTTGGTGGACAACGGTAGCACGTCAAACGTGTTGTCTTATAAGGCCTTCAGGAAGATGGGTATTTCAGTACAACAACTCAAACTATTCAAAACCTTCCTTCAAGGTTTTGGAGGCGATATTGTCGTTCCAGAGGCTGTTGTTAGTTTACCTCTTACCTTGGGATCAGATGGAAAATAGGTAACGCAAATCACGACATTCCAGGTTGTCCGTGCTCCCATGGCTTACAATGCCATACTTGGAAGACCATTATTGAATGGGATCAACGCAATTGTCTCAACATTCCATTTAACAGTAAAATTCCCTACAAGCAAAGGGGTCGGAGTTGTTCGAGGAAGCCAAGATGTGGCCAGACAGTGTTATGTGACCAACGTTTGGGAGATCAAGACGGACGTCATGCAGTTATCAGAGGTAGAGCTCGAGCTCGACCATCGAGAAAGGCTCACACTAATTGAAAAAATGGATGAGATCGAGCTCAAGGCTGTTAGAAAAGTTACTATTGGTCGAGGTCTTGACGACACAACCAAGGACGAGCTCATCAGTTGTTTGACTCACAACATTGATGTATTTGCCTGGAGCGTGGAGGACATGCCTGGAATGGACCCCACAATTGTAGTACACAAGCTCAATGTAAACCTTGGTGTAAGACCAGTAAAGCAGAGAAGGAGAAGTTTACGCTAGAACGAAGGGAGGTCATACGAGAAGAAATTGCAAAACTCATCCGGACCAACTTCATACGCGAGGTCCAATACCCTGTTGGCTCACCAATGTGGTCCTAGTCAAGAAGGCTAACGAAAAGTGGCGGGTCTACATCGACTTCACAGATTTAAACAAAGCATGCCCTGAGGACAATTACCCCCTACCCCGATTGATAATCTTGTGGACAGCACCTCATATCACAAATTACATAGCTTCTTGGATGCTTTTTCTGGGTACCATCAAATTCTAATGTCAGAGGAGGATCAAGAGAAGACCTCATTTATGGCAGACTCAACCATTTATTGTCACAGGGTCAAGCCATTCGAGTTAAAAAACACAGGAGCTACATATCAAAGACTTGTCAATAAGGTCTTTGCCAACATGATAGGGAAGAGCATTGAGGCCTATGTTGATGACATGGTTGTTAAAAGCAAGCAGATGGGCTGTCATGTCACTGACCTTGAAGAGATCTTTGCTACACTACGAGGGTACAAGATGAAGTTAAATCTTGCTAAGTGTGCGTTTGGAGTAGCATCCAGCAAGTTCTTAGGATTCATGATCACCCATAGGGGTATAGAGGCCAACCCTGAAAAGATAGAAGCCTTGGTTACAATGGAACCACCAAAGTGTAAAAAGGATATACAGAAACAGGTCGAGTTGCGATACTGAATAGGTTCGTATCTCGAGCAGCAGACATATGCTTCCCATTTTTCAAAATCTTAAGAAGTAACCAGAGTTTTAATTGGAATGAAGAGTGCAATACAGCTTTTCAAGAGCTAAAGAAAGCCTTAGCAACCTCGCCGGTCCTCACTAAACCAGAGCCTGGTTATACGCTGTTATTATAATTGGCTATCTCTGAAAGCGACGTCAGTGCGGTTCTAGTTAAAGAAGTTGTTAAGGTCCAGCTACCCATATACTACATAACAAAGTACTCATTGATGGAGAAACTCGGTACACCTTGGCTGAACAACTGGCTCTTACCTTGTTTATGGCCGCCTGAAAACTCTGCAAGTACTTTCAGTCCCATCCGATTGTTGTACTCATTGATCAACTATTGAGACATATACTTCAAAAACCAGATGTCTTTAGGAGACTACTTAAATGGGCAACTGAGCTAGGTGAGTTCGACATAGAATTCAAACCATGCCCCACGATCATGGCACAAGCATTAGCTGACTTCATTGAAAAACTTACCCCGATAACTTGGGGGCCATAGGGTAGTGACCCGAGCAAGACATCGAAAATTCTAAAGATATATGTAGATGGAGCATCGAATAGTTTAGGGTTGGATGTTGGACTTATCATTACTAACTCGATAAGAACAACCAAAATCCAATGTGCATTTTGGTTTGAATTCGAAGCCACCAACAATGAAGCAGAGTATGAGGCCGTCATTCTAGCATTAGAGCTAGCATACAACCTTGAAATCAAGAATGTCAATGTGTTCAGTGATTCCCAACTTGTGGTGGGTTGGATCGAGGGCAACTTCGAGAGAAAAGATGAAAACATGAGCCTATACTGTTTGAAACACACAACCTACGGAGGAAGTCTAAGAGCTGTGAGATTACGAAAATTGCAAGAGCTGATAATTCGAAGGTCGATGCACTATCTAGGCTCATGTTTATGGGAATGGACGAACTTGATAGAACGGTACACTTGAAGATAGTAACAGAACCCAACATCGATCCAAAGTCGAGTATCATGGACATCGATCATGAGCCCTCTTAGATGGACCCGATAATGGAGTATTTAAACAGCGGAAACCTACCATCTGACCCTCGGAAGGCAAGAAGCATTAAGGCTAGAGTAGCGACGTATAGTATTATCGGAGGAATTTTGTTTCACAAGTCTTATATTACCCTACTTAAGGTGTCTCAAGCCTTTCGAGTTTCTCCAAGCCTTAACAAAGGTTCATGAAGGCATATGTGGAAATCATCAAGGGGCTCGTTCGCTTGCCTACAAGCGCATAAGGTACGGGTACTACTGATCTAACATGAAGAAAGATTCATTGGACTATGTTGGAGGAGTGACAAGTGCCAGAGGTTTGGCAATATCATACATACTCACGTCGATGAGCTAACACCCATCCTATATACTAAGCCTTTTGAGCAATGGGGAGTCGACATCCTTGGGGCCTTCCCATTGGCTAGGGGTCAGCTAAAATTCGTTGTCATAGCAGTGGAATACTTTACCAAATGGGTAGAAGTGGAGCCGTTGGCAACCATCTCCGAGCCGAAAATTGGATCATTTGTATGGAAGTCCATTATTTGTTGGTTCGGGGTACCTAGGTATTGATAACAGATAATGGGAGACAATTTGTTAATGCATAGTTCAAAAGTTTTGCAATAACCTCGGGATCAGCCATCGCCCAACATCAATCTCACATTCTCAGAGCAATTGCCTCGTCGAGGTGACCAACCGAATCATACTGCAAGATCTCTGGACAACGATTGGGGATGCCAAGGGTAGTTGGCTAGAAGAACTACCTGCCATCCTGTCAACATACATGACTTCTCACAAGACCCCAACCAGTGAAAATCCCATCATGTTAGCTTTTGGTGTGGAAGCCATGGTACCGGTTTAGGTCGTACTTTCAATTCAAAGGATGGTTGAGCCCTACATCGAAGGACAAACAACTGAGCATCTTGACCTACTTGAGGAAGTAAGACTGCAAGCATCTATAAGGGCTATAAGTTATCAAAATAGAACAGCCAAGCACTTTAACACCAAGGTCAAAACAAGGAGATTTAAAGTTGGAGATCTAGTACTCCGGAGTGTTGCTGCTGCTGGTCACCCCCGGGGAAGCTAGGACCTACATGGGAAGGACTTTATGAGGTTATAGAAAAGTAAGAGAATGAGCATACAATTTGAGGAACACCTTGGGAAAACCACTTCAAAGGCCTTAAAATGCTGACAACTTAAAAATTTACTACAAGTAGTTGCCCGTGGGGAGCCCAAGTTATTTAAGTTTTTATTTTACAGTTAGTTCTTTTTCTTTTATTTATTTTCAGGCCTGCGTTCCCAAATGATTTTGGCTTCTAGATATGGCCTATATGCCGTGTAATGTTCGTTATTTCAATACACTCAAGCACATTACGACAACAAGTTGTCCCAAGAACATCAAGAATGGCATAAGGCTAGACTCGACCCGACCTTTAACAATTCAAAAATTATTTGTTATGCCAACATACAGTGGTTGAGATCGAGCCTACTAATGCATATCATTCGAGCTACTTGGCGAAAAGTCAGCCAAGTAACACGCCTCGAGCTCATTACCGCAACATGACTCGAGCTACTTGGCGAAAAGTCAACCAAGTAACACGCCTCGAGCTCCTTACCGCAACATGACTCGAGCTACTTGGCAAAAAGTTAGCTAAGTAATACACCTCTAACTCATTACCGCAACATGACTCGAGCTACTCGGCCAAAAAAGTAGCTAAGTAACACTCTCAAGTTCATAAAAACATATGACTCGAGCTACTTGGCCAAAAATCAGCCAAGTAACACGCTGAGCTACTCGGCCAAAAAAGTAGCTAAGTAACACTCTCAAGTTCATAAAAACATATGACTCGAGCTACTTTGCCAACAATCAGCCAAGTAACACGCCTCGAGCTCATTACCGCAACATAACTTGAGCTACTCGGCCAAAAAAGTAGTCAAGTAATATGCTCGAGGTCATAAAAACACATGACTTGAGCTACTCGGCCAAAAATCAGTTAAGTAACAGCATCGAGCTCATTAACGAAACATGACTTGAGCTACTTGGCCAAAAATTAGCCAAGTAACATGCCTCGAGCTCATTACCGCAACATAACTCAAGCAACTTGGCCAAAAATCAGCCAAGTAACACACCTCGAGCTCCTTACCGTAACATGACTCGAGCTACTCGGCCAAAAAGTAGCCAAGTAACATGCTCGACCTCATAAGAACACATGACTCGAGCTACTTGGCCAAAAATCAGCCAAGTAACATGCCTTGAGTTCATTACCGCAACATGACTCGAGCTACTTGGCCAAAAAAGTAGCCAAGTAACAAGTTCAAGCTCATAAAAATAGAACAACACGCGAGCTACATACATACATGTGCACGAGGTAAAAACATGTACAAAAAAAAATCAATTTCATAAAAGTCCAGTTCGGGCAATAAAGTTTGTTACAATTCTTCAAAAATAAGATCGATTACAATTATTCAAAAATAGGATTATGGAAGGGCGTAATCTAGGACGGTGGGGGAAGGAGGATCTTCATCATGGGATGTCTTAACCTTATCATTTGCATCGTCCTCAGCCTTCGATTCTAATAACTCGAGCTCATTGGCAAGCTCGTTCACCTTCTTCAAGTCATCGATCATTGGCCTCGAGTCTTCAAGGAGTTTGGACCTAAAAAAGGATAGAGCAAGTTTTAAAGCAAAATGGTACGACCCCGAGCCATATTGTCCCAAGGCTATCCTGAACTTGTCGGAATTCTTGAAATCATTAGCTACTTGAGCTCGGGCTGCGACCAACTCCTTCTCATATTTCTTTTTTGTCTGAACAAGCTCGAGTTTGGCCTTCTCAACCTCATCTTCCGTACAAGATCGCACTTGACCTCAAGCTCGCGGATCCTCTTTGCCTTCTCTTCATCTAGTGCCTTGATCTCAACCACCCTGCTTGAGGCCCCAGGGCTCTTCAGGGATAATGCTCGAGCTATAAGAAAAAGAAAGTGTTAACATCGAGAAAAATAATCAAAGTGGAGCATTAATTCAAGAAATATCCCTGACCTTCAAAGTTATGAGTTCGAGTCCCCTGACTCCTTTACTAAGCTCGACCTCGTCCTTGTACTTATTCACCAAACTCGAGATCAGTGGATCGGGTGTGTTCCTCCAGGGCTGAGCTCGGTAGAGGCATCTCATCATCAAGGTCAAAAATCTTGGGCACAGTTCGAGGGATAGAAGAATGTGGTCGAGGAGATGGTTAGGGTAGGAGTGTCGAATTCTTCGATGATTGCCCAGCCCCATTGGGCATCCTGTTCGGTTTCGCTTCTTGTGCTCATTTTTTCCCTTATAACGGGGCTAGTGCTCGGGGCTTTGGACCCTTGGCCTTATGGTGAACATTAGTAAGAAGCCTCGATGGATCGAACGACATTTCTAATTCTGAAAAAGAAAAATACACAACACATTAGCTCGACGTCTGTTTGAGATGGTTAACCGGAACAACTAAAGTTCAGACTTGTACACTCGATTCCCCTCACGTTCACGAGGTTGAGGGTGCCATCCTCGAGCAGAAAATCCACTCACTAACCTCAGCCTATCCCTTTCCAACACCTCAAAATAAGCCTGAGCCCCATTAAACATATCCTTATCAGGTGTTTCCCACATTGGGCTAAAAGGGTGGTCAGGGTTTTAAGGCCTAGAAAAAAAGTATCGCTCTTTCCAGCCTCGAAGAGAGCTCGGGGATTCTGGTGTCCTAAAACCCCCTTTCGTGGATAGGTAGAAAAAACAGTTGAAACCCGATGAGTACTTTAGGTCAAAAACCATTCTTAGTAGGATGACCCTAGGCTCAACCTTGAGACATCTACATAAAATAAAAAAATAGACAAGAAGCCTCCAACCATTCGGGGCTAACTGACCCAGGCATATAAAGAAGGACGTCAGGAAATTAATAAAGAAAGGGCGAAGGGGCCACCTGAGCCCGACCTTAAGGGCGTCCCTAAAGAAGGTCATCTCTCATTCTCAAGCGTCTAAAATCGTCTCATGAAGTTCAGGTGTCCTAATATCATACACGGGCATAACCCCGAACTCTCTTGCCACCTTCACAACTACATGTTCCTTATACTTGGTCGCTATTCTAGGGTACGTCAATATCACCTCAACCTGTGGCTACGAGTCGATGGGCATGACCATATGAATAATTGACGTACCCTCTTGGTCGAGGGTTATACTAATCGAGCTCCTAGACGACTGACTACTACCGCTCGAACCTCACCGCTACTACTCGACATTATAATTAAGCTAACTTCAGAGGTTGAACACTTACCTTTAAAGGACGTTGCTCACAAGACCCCCTAAAACCCGAACTCGGTCTGCTTTCACTGAGAGTTGAGAGTGAAAATGTGAAAATGAACGGTGAAAAATAGGGTATTTATAGGAGTCAATGGAAGGTCAAAGGTCGCTCAAATCCTGGCCTTTGGTTCGGGACACGTGTCCACCATCCAAGTTCACCTGCTCTGAGCTAACACCTGATCACTATGTGGCACCACAGCTGCCACGTACGACAGCCCATCAAATTCAACCCGGCCCAATTACACCTCGATACATCTCGACCAGTAGCTCGAGCACTTTCGGCTATGACCTAGATGTATGGAGGCCTGTAGTGATATGAAACCCCAAACTCAGCCCACTTTTACTGAGCTTGTTGGCCCAACACTGAAATCGAGTCAACCCAAGGTCGGGCCTCAAGGTATAGACCTTAATGGCCCGACCTAAGCCCAATAATTTTGGGCTATTGTCAAGGTCGGGTTTATTTAGGTCGAGCCCCTTCTTGGTCTTTCCTTATCCCCTACCTCGCGCGTTCTCCTTCCATCACACATGCCCATGGAATACTAGTTCAATTCAAACACAAAAACCCCTAGATTTCCATGAATCTCACATTATCTTAGATTGTGCAATCCAAATACATTACAAACCCCTTTAATAAGGAAAGTTCAATCCTGCTGGAACTCCACCACCAACCTCTATAAATACGCAACTCAGCCTCATTATTCAGGTACATTTTTCTTAGTATTCATCATAAGTTTTTCTTGAGCATTTGTCTAACTTAAGCGTCGGAGGGACAACGAGGACATACCTCGACGTCTTTGTTTCAGGTATTGAAGACCGGATCATGCGGAGTTCTTCCATCCAGTTCGAGTTTGCCCAGGTACGAATTTTGGTTGCATCAGGTACCAAGTTTTAGATACCCATGCATGCTTAAACCACCCGAGTCATAAATATTACGGATATAAGTTTCACAATGAGACAATATTTTTTTCTTTTTTCTTTTTTTCTTTCAGACAATGATTAGTACAATGCTTTTTATTAAATACTTATTTTCAAAAATCAACATCTAATTTAAGATTTTCACCTAATTTTTATCTTAGTAACCTTAGACAATTCATACAAAATTTAGTATACATGGAATCCATATTCATCTCAATGTGTCCTTATAAGAACTCAGTCATCCCAAATTATTCCACAATTGGTTTAAAGATGTATAATTTAGCCCCCGTTTGGCACCCATTCATTTCTCATTTCTCATTTTCATTTCAACCACACATTCTCCTAATAAAATAATATTACACACAAATCAAAAACTTTTCATCATTTTTCCACCGCACATTCTTACATCAATCACTATTCTAAAATTTTTTTTCAACCCAAAATGGGTTTCAAACAGGGGCTTAATGGTTATTTGGATTTAGCATCTAAAATCTGTTAATTTCATTTTTTTTCAACTTATTCAAATTTTGAATCAAGTTATTCTTTCATGATGCAAAATATAATTTTTGTACTAAAAAATATCAAGTCTCACAAGAACAAGCATAAATCAACACACGTAATTTTTTTTTTTTTTTAATTTATAGTATAACACATTGTTTCAAATATATGCATCATAGTAGACAAATTTATCTAACACACACAAGCAAACAAAAATTTAAAAAAAATATAGCTGAAAATATATTTTTAAAAATTTTTGGATTTTTTTGCACATAAAACAGAACACAAAACAGTAAAAACAGATAAAAATTTGATATTTATCCAACCCCAAACTTATAACGATATATAAAAATTAAGAAAAAAATGGGAACTAAGTACTCCATTGGTATAAATCTGTAGGTGGTGAATGAACTAGCATGAAAGTACTAACTCACTTGCCATATCTTTTCCTTTGTCCAGTGTGTTCAAGTTATTGTTCTTTTAAAATAATTAGAAAATCAATCATAGCATGAAATACTTTATAATAAGCTCAAGCACAACATAAAGGAAAATATGGGGATGAAGATAACCTATATTACTAAAAGTAATAAACTAATCCTTTATTCTAAAAAGAAAAATAAATAAAGAAAATTGGGTTGTCTCTCAATAAGCCCATGTTTATAGTATTTAACTTGACTTTGTTGGTTCGAAATTTATGGTGGCTTGAAAAGAGAGTTTTCGACCTTACATTGGTTACACCGTCACTTATTCCTTAAGTCATCTTTAAGCTTCTAGATTCTAAGATTTTCATTATTGCCCAACGATTCCATCTTCTTCTTTCTTATTCTTGTTGCTTCCTCAATGATCTATCATTTTGCACTCTTCAATGTCACGTGGTTGCTTGAATGGAGCATTCATTGTGAAACTTTGTTGTTTTTATTCCACCCTCAAGATTAATTCACTTTTTATTAATCTATTAATGCTAGTGCAATTGCTAAGAATGGTCTTCCCAAATTTAATGGCATGTGTTGAGCATCTATATCAATGATGATGAAATCATCTAGAAAGTAGTTATCTCCAACTTTGATGATCATATCCTCAACCACTCATAAGGATGCTTGAGTGTCTTGTCAGCCAACTATAAGATTATTGATGTTCTTTTTAGATCATCCAATCCTAATTTAGTGTAGATAGACAGTTGCATCATATTAGTACTTGCTTCAGAATCAATTAAAGCATTTAAATCCTATAGAGCAAGATACAATGAAATTCCCTGGATCGTTTAGTTTAGGAGAGAGTTTATATTTTATGTCCTATATTGGTAGCTTTCTCTTCTTGGTCAACGCCTTTTTAAAAAACTTAGAATAATTGGGAATTTGTAGAATGGTGTCAGTAAAAGGACGTTGATGTGAAGTTGTCTATGGGCATCCAAGAATTTTTTGAATTGTTTGTCCAACTTTTGTTGTTCTACAACTTTTGAGGGAATGACAATGAAAGTATAGGGACAGTTGCCTTAACGTGTATTAGTGGGTACTTGATTCTCATTTGTCCCTTTCTTTTTTATAGCAATTTTTGGCAGCTGGACTCCACTTCTAGTTCCTGAGTCTGTTTATCTTTAGGCTATCTTCAAAGCCTTTGAGGAAATGGAATGAGCAAAACATAAGCTCGAATAGGGGTAGGAGGCTTGATTGATGTTGACTCTATAATTGTATGATTTACATCTTCAACTATTGATACCTGTTCCCGTAGGTTCTTTTCTGTGTCTCTTGGTAAGGTACCATAACTTCTATTAGCCAATGCAGATGCTAACTACCACACCCTATTCTCCAAATTCCAGATAGAGGCTTGCAAGATTTGGATTGCAATCTCAGTCTTCGTGATGTGCTTAGTAAGTAGATCCTCCAAAGATGACCTCTTCTCCTATTGCTATTGAAATTCTTGTAGTTTGACCTGAATTTGATATCCATGTCCTTGATTATTAGCCTATAAGAAGTTAGATGCTTGTTCCAACCTAGATTATAGGTGTTCGAGTAAGGATTAGTTTGCTGCCTTTGAAAGTTCTTTGCATAACTAACCTCCTCAAGCTGATAAACATGGATGGAGGCTAAAGGATAGCTTGCAGCTATATGATCTACCCCACAACCTTCGTAGATTGGTACTAGTTGGTGCACCGTGCTCACATTCTTGGTCAGTTTGTCCAATTTCCTTTTTAATACTTCCAACTAGGCTATCAATGATACAACAGAATCAATGTTGTGAATACTTACTTTTTTTCTCGAATTTTCCCTTTCAGTTGTCCATATAGATTGCTTTTCTTCAATTCTTTCAAAAAGACCTAGGGCATTGTCAAAAGGTACATCCTAGATTGATCATCCTCCTGACGCATCAATTATGTTACAGTATTCAAGATGGAGTCCCACATGAAAGATGTAGAACTTTGCTATTTTTTAGGAATGGCCAGATTAGGGCACTTTTTGAAGCAATTCTTGAATCTTTCTCATAATTTTGGATAGCTTTCGAGGTCTTTTTGTTTGAATGTACGGACTTCATTTCTAATTTGATGGACTCGAAAAGGTGGGAAGAATTTTAATGTGAATTTTTGCACCATGTCATTCCATAAAACAATGTTCTCAGAAAGTAGAGAGATTAGCCATTCTCGTGCGCTTTGTTTTAAAGTATGAGGGAATGTGCACATTCAAAATGTGTCAACTGACATAGCTTTATAATGATCACATCGCAAAGCATCAGGAAAGATTGTATATGTTCATGAGAATTTTCAGTTGATTTTCCCAAGAACCTAATGACATCTGGTCGAATGTGAAAGTTGACTTGCCCAAAAGATGGATAAATAATAGCCTGTTGTATATGAGCAGGTGTGAGATTTAAATAATCCCTAAGAGCTTCTTTTGGTGGACTGGTTGTTCGGCTCATGTGATAGTAACTGAACTTGATTTTGATTTTCTGTCATGCTTTATACTTCTTTTTGTTTTTTTCTTTGTTGTTTGAAGGTTCTTTTAATTTCAGGATCCAACGGTAGGAATTTGATTTCTTTAGAATCTTACATAAATTGCTAAAAATGACAGGATCTAATCTAGCACGTTTTTAAGTAAATTGCATGAAGAATAATAGTAAACTATAACTTGGATCATGATAGAATGCAAAAGATGTTGATCTTCAATTCCAATATTGAATTCTTCAAAATCTTGATGTGATTGGCTTCAATTCCTTATTATTGTTTGATCTCCTCTATCAAAATATTGCAATTGACCCCTTGTTTTTGAGGAATTTGGTGATATTATTATGTATGAAGAAACAAGAGAGAGTTCTTCAATATGTAGCCCTTGTTTTGTATTTATAAGAGCAAGAAAATAGGTCGAAATCTGTCCAATTTAAGTTCGAAAAGAATTTGAATCGCAAAAGGAAACTGCTGATTCATTTGCTGAAATAACCTTTGCGGGAACGTCGTTGAGCCAAATGGCTCTCAGGTTGGTGAAAATAGGGTACCCCGTGCGCACCATGAATTGCTTACTTGTGCGTCGGTTTGAGTCATTTCGTCCCTGAACAGATTTCAATATTCTGGTTATAACTTTCTCTCTCGAAATTCGATTGAGGTGATTCAAAGCACGTTGCAAAAATAACTCAAAGAGCTACAATTC